>JARSSU010036993.1:0-16749 GCA_029619165.1 Eurosta solidaginis
ACACTTTGATAACATTACAAATTTGCCTGATGATGATTACGTTGGCGGTTTTCGAAATGGTTCCATCGCAATATGTCAGTAAATGTTCTTTCTTTTCAGTTTCTCTTAGAAAACATCATAATTGAAATTCAATTATTATAAGCCGGTGTTAAGCTCACAGGTCTTATTATCTTGTTGACTTAATCCGCTCGAATGATGGAATGAGATGCCCCCGTATCTACAGTCAGTAATCGTTCCTTTGCATCCACATGCCCTCCGACAGTAACATTGTTTGACTTTCTTCCAATTTGTGAGATAGAGATTATGGGGCATTCAATTGAGGGAGCCATCTGTCGCCCCTTGCGGCTGACTCGCTTTAGTTTAACGATTGAGTGGACTTGGAGATTTGCTCATCTCCTTCAGCTCTGCGTTTACGGCCACCCACATTGTTGGAGCTATTGGGACTGGTGCTGCGATGTCGTGCAATATGACCTGGGTTGCCGCACTTGAAACATTTAATAACTCCGGCATTCTTCTGTTGTGATCCCTTCAGTGCTTCCAAAATTGTGTCTGCCCAATCTGGTCTTTCCACTTCCACACGATGAGCTTTGTATGCTGGTTTACTAAATATTGAGGCAGTATCCTGAGTCAATGCATGTGATACCGTTTCTGCAAATGTTTGGCTTTTGGGTTTGCGTATGTGGCGCGCTTCGTTTCGACGTCCCGTATGTCATTTATAAAGCTCTGAATTTTTATCCTTTCGGTGTATTCCACTGGTGCGTCGGCATTCGCCAAATGTGCAAGCCTTTCGACATCTGACGCAAACTCCTGCAAAGTCTCATTCGCTTTTTGGTAGCGGTTTTGCAACTCTATTTGGTGTATCTGTTTCCTGTGTTCGCTTCCGTAGCGCCTCTCTAGCGCGCTCATCAATGTTTCGTAGTTTTTCCGCTCTCCCTCGGGAATAGTCTGTAGGATTTCAGCAACAGATCCTTTCAATGCCACGAATAGTGCAGCAACTTTATCTTCAGCACTCAAGTTATTCACTGCAGCGGTCTTCTAAACCTGAATCTTAAACACCTGGAAAGGAACAGAACCGTCAAAGGATGGTGTTTTTACCTTTGGATTGTTTGCTGAAACAGCTGAGCGATTTAGTTGTAACTGATCCATACGAACTTTTAAATCATCTACTTCTGCCTGAAATCGATCCATTTTTGCATTCTGCGCTTCCAACTTTGATGATACCTGTTCCAAAATGTCTGCCGACATTTCGGATATACGTGCCTCTGGCGCTTCCAATTGAGATGCCATATATGTCTTTTGGCCTTCCAGTTGAGATGAAACTTGCGACGTCATTTCTGGAATACGTGCCTCCTGTGATTCCAGTTGGGATGCCATATATGTCTTCTGTTCTTCGAGCTGTGTTTCCATATTGGATGTTATATGTGTCGACATTTCTGACTGTTCTGTTCTGTTCTGTTCTGTTCTTCCAGCTGAGATGACATTTACGACGACATTGATGTTACTGTCGATGTTTGTGTAGATATTGCAGCCAAAATCATGTTCAAGTCTGTGCTCGATGTTTCGTTTTTCTCTTCAATTTTTGTTGTTGTCTCGTCCCCATCAGGATAAAAGACATACTCGTCTACATCGACTCCTTGTGACTCCATCACCTCTCGTAGCCGTGCTTGAAGTTCGATCTTATTGCCGGTTGTATTCAGTCCACGGTTCTCCCACTCCTTTTTCAGTTGGTGGATCGTCAATTCACTCAACTTTGCCATGTCCAAGTTGTTTTCCCAATCTTCGGAATTTATTCAACAATTCGTCTTCTGACACCAATTGTAACGAATTTACTGCAATTGCCCTTATTTTCAATCTTCTGCTAACGTTCTTATCGCTAAACTGTTGAATAAATAACTCCAATATTGAATAATGGAAAAATGGCTTTTATTAAAGTACTTCACAATAACACTTATACTTTGCAGCTAGCTTGCTTAATAACCAAACTGACTGATAGCTCAAATGAAACTGATTTCTCGCTTCTACTGTTGCCGCCCTTTTATACCGTCCGATTTCCTCGTTGCATATTTCTAGGCTTTTCTAATTCCAGAACTTACTAGTTAGTTATAAATTTCTCAGCTACAACTACGGATGTATAATTTTTATAGCTTCTCTCATACCCCATGCGCTTGTATGTATGTGTGAGCGACACTTCCACAATTACAATTGCATACCTTTAGGAGCACCTCAGATAAGATATCTGCATGTGTCTGTGCGTTGCCTCTCCGCTGCGTGTACGTGTATGTGTAGACACAATGATTGAATTATTGATGTGAATTCACGTCACTGCCCAGCATCGGCTTAGAGATGGCAGTACCCCTTAGTGTTGCTAATATTCGTAACAATATATAGGATGCAGTTAAAGAAAAATAACTAAAACTTCCTTGAGAAAACACTCGGCATGAATTCGTTGCGCTGTTGTTGTCAAAGTATCGAGTGAGGGCTCTTAACAAACAAAAGATGTTTGCCTTAAGTAGTGGTAATATTAATATTTTCCATGTGTGTACACTTTCTTTTGACACTGACTGTATATCGCCAGTAGCGTCTCTATATCTAGGGAATGAAATGAAGTTAGCCAAATACTCAATTTGAAAGCTAACTAACCGCGCAACTAGCTGTTCTGTGCACTCATTTTTCTTCACATGTCTTCATACTTACTTAGATCTCGCAGAAAATCAGAGCTCAATGAATACTGTTTACTAAAGTTGACTCTTGGAACCGGTGATGATATATGTTCGAAGCTGATGACTGCAACTGTTTCACATAAAAAATGATATTTTATCTTTAATTAGTACAATATATTCTTTTTACCTACCTGATCTAACGCCTTCATAGCATCATAATCCAAATAATTTTCAAATCGCAAATGTATTGAATATCATGAATTTTATATTTCCGGTGTTTATAGTTAATATGTTAATTGTTAATTACATGCTCAATTACATATTCATACTTACAGATGTATTGCATTACATTGCGTTTATTATACAAGTTTCATTAGCCATGCTATCCTATACAGCTTAATTTTAAATTAGTTATTAAATTTTGTTTTTTGTCTTAGCTAAGCGTTTAGTTAAACTATATTACATTATTTGCTATCGCTCAAACTTACTAACTAATAGTTCACTCATTTTAAACGAACTTTATATCAAACAATAATATGTATATAAAGTTATTAACTCTTGATTTTATTTAAAATTTCCTTACATGTTTTGTATGTCTTTCTTTATATTTTATTTATGTATATACTAACATTTTTTTTAAAAGAACTTCTTATTATAACAAGTCTTATTACAAAAATAATTGAAGCTGTAGTGAAAAATAACGTCATTGCTATTAGATGCTTGTTTTATGGAAGCTGTTTTTTATATTCTGTATGTATAAACTAAAGCAGGTGAGTTTGTTTGAAAGAATCTCTTAAGAAAAAAAGAGTTGCACCATACTCGAATTTTAGACAAATCTCTGAAAAAGGAAATAAATAGAGAAAGGTACAAATTAAAGAAAACCCTGCTCAAACAAAGACCTATATCTGAAAAATAACTCGGTTCTAAAAACATATTTGAACCCGTAATACCCAATTTGCAACTTAGCTTAATTATAGTAATTTATTTATTTATAGTATATATTTCAACAGTGCACATTTTTTGTATAATTATATAGAAATTGGGCGTAGAGTATATTATTACATGCTCTTCAACCAATTTTCAAACTTGTTTGCAGACCAAATCATATTTAAATAGAGATGACGCGTTACAAATTCCATCACTATATGTGACCCGGTCTATGAAACTACTACTAAGAAACTGAAGAAATGCATTGTTTATCTTTAACAGCTGTTTCTCGCAATTTCTTTTTTGAGTCATAAGCCACCTTTTCATAGACCGGGTCGCATATCTTAAATCATTCTCAAGTTTGATGTTTTCGCATATGGCATTTATTGTTAAATGAATAAATCTTACAAATTGGCCAACAATAAAAGTGAAATTTGTGTTAGGATAACTGATCTATTATTTATTTGACATATATATCGAAAATGTTTGAATCTGTTCTCTGTTGTTGTTGTTGTTTTAACGATAAGGACAACCCCAAAGGTTTCGTGGAGTGTTATCGTTGTTGATGGTCCTCTGCCGGCTACAGAACTGGTACGTTCCGGCAAATACGACCACATTAAAAATTCTAGGCCATAATGCCCCCACCCCTAGTTCCATGAGGAACTTGGTATCCCCAGAGCCTCGCCTGCTAAATATGTGTATGATACATTCATTCATTGTAACAGGATTTCCCTCGCGTAAGTGAATTTGACAAGTCTGAATCTGTTCTCTCTAGCTACATCATATAAGTAAAAATTGAAATGTGTGTGTGTTTTATAGGCATCTTAACAACCCAAATGATTTTCACAAAATTTTTAGGGCATGTTAACGTGGTTATCTGGTATTTTTCTGGCTATATGGCATTTTGAAAAAGTGGGCGGTGCCGCTTACAGATATGCCTATGTTTATGTGATATTTGTATATGTTTTAGCCAACGCAGATTATCGCACGATAGCCCGGCAATAGGAAGGAAAATATGACAAAAAAATTTCGGATTTTGATAATTTTTGGCATATTTAAAATGACACATCCTCAATTTTGTACGCACTTTTGCGTTTCATACACTTTTAGCAAATAAGTTTCCGTTATAAACGCGACTACTTTTTGAGAACTGGGTAATTTTTTGAAACTGGCTACTTTTATAGAATCAAATAATTTTTAGAAACGGTAATTTTTTTAACTAATACTTTGTTTACAATTGGCCAAATTGTTTAATTTCTTCTTGTTCTTTAATTTCGATTAATTTCTTAGAACCGTGTACGTTTTTTAGAACCCGCTGTTTCCTTTTTGGGTTTTAAAAACCGGCTACTATTTTAGAACCCGTTCGAACAATCCTTCTCCAAAATGAAAATGATTTTTCGGCATAGGAATTTCTTCCTCAAAACAATAAAATTTGCTTATATCCACGGAAATTTTTTAGTATTTGAAAATTTGTATGTTAAATTGAGAAAAGGTTCCTATGGCAAAAAAACCAATGCCACTTTATATGATCTGAGAAAGTTTTTTTGAGTGCCGGTAAGTTGAAAGCGATTTACTTCTTATACCTAAATACTTTTTTCTTAAACCGGTTATTTACTTAAAATGTCGGAAACCTGAGACTCGTGTTGTTGTTGTAGCGATAAAGACAATATCCGAATGTTTTGGCGATTGTTATCGATGTGGATGGTCTTTTGCTGGATATTTATCCCGTATGTTTCGCTAACAAATACCATTAAGTTATATGCTCGACCATCACGGGAACGATTTAATATAACCACATTGAACCTTCTAAACCATACCGCCTCAACCCCCTAGTTCCGTAAGGTTCTTGGGGTCGCCTGAGCCTCGAACGCTAAAGAAACAGGTTTCGCAACGCTTGGGCTAGGTTGAATTGCTATGAATTGCGCTGGCAACCCCTTGAATCATTATATTAGTCGTCTCTTAAGACAGGCATACCCCCGTTTATTCTAAGTTCTCAAACCCTCTGGGGGCTAAATAGAGTCCCGTCTTTGCGCACTCTTGTAGTGAGTAAATCTCTCATTTCAATTCAAACTAACCTAGTTAAAAAAAGAGAAAATATTTACGAAACCTGTGTACTGTTTTTTTGATAAACGACGTATTCATTCCCGGTATTATTCTTAAAAAATATTGATTTTGGAAGAAATTTTTGAAACTGAGAAACTTGCGCGAAATTTAAAATCTTACTTGTTAATAATTATTCGCGCACAATATTAGAGCTGACAAAAGGTGTACGTGAGTTTTGTAATAAAAAGGGGAAATTTGATGCGCTTTTTTTAAACTTTTTAACAAACGGAATACTTTCCTATTGAATACTTAGTATGTAATAACAAGATGAATAAAAAAACTATGACTATGACGTTTTTTTGGTAGGCTATACACAAGCTTATCATCTAACGCTGATGCTGCCGTTATCCTGCATGCTACGGCCGTTATTGTTGTTATTTCTACTTGAATCGACACTATAATAGCAGTCACTACTGCCTGCGGTGAGTTTTGATAGTATATTGTTGTCATTGCCGCCTTCATCGTAGTAAAAGCGTGAGCAACTTGTTTTCTTCGACAATATTGTAATGCTTTTTGTTGGTCGTAGGATATTTTTGATTACAGTCGTTATTGAGCTTACCGCTATACGCACTCTTACAGCAATTTCGCTGTGACATTTGGACTTTGATTTCGGTATCAAGCAAATCGGTTGCATAGTGGCTATTTGCATTTGGACTGGTGGGTCTATTCGTTGTTTGACAGCAGCAACAACTTTTTTTTGTGGTTGTAGTTGTAGTTGTTGCTCTAGATGTTGTGGTTTGAATTGTCGGTGTATTTGTTTCTTTATTGTTGTTAAAAGAAATTACTTTCGTCAAAACATTTAGTTTTGTGGTAAATTTTGTGGCTGTTGATCTTTTGCCTGCAGTTGTTGTAATTGCTGCATTCTGGTTGTTGTTGCGCTCATTGTTTGGCAAAAATTTTGGTTCAATTGCATAAGAGCCATATGATTTTGCTGCTTCATTTACATTTGTTGTTGTTGTCTTGTTGTTGATTATCGCATTGTTCGTTGTATGCATTCGTTCTTTTGTAGGCTGCAATCGTTTATCGATTAATTGCTTTGCATCATGTGTTATTGTTGTTGTACTATTATAGGCACATGCAGCAGTTAACACAGTTCTCGTTGTTGGTATTGTTGCTACATCATTGCATGTTGCATTTGCTTTGGTTGCTTTGGCATTTCCTGTTGCATTAACTGTTGCATAGCCACCATCACCAACATTATTACCACCTGTACCACAATCCAACGTCATCGCCATTACGCCAGTTGCACTCATAGCCAAAATTTTGTTGCTGATAGCATAATACCAATACGACGAGCAGGAAAATTGTTAACCAACTAAACTGACAGCCGGATGAACCGGTTTGCATTGCCTCCGGATGTTCACCTGAAATAATAGGCCGAACTAATTTCAACAATTTTGCTTTGTTCTTATGCTAAAATATGTTACATAATGTATACGATAACTTATAATTTATTAAAGCTCTATGAAAATAGTATGTGCTGAAATATATTGGACGTACGGATATATGTATGCATGTAGAAACATTAGGGTGGACAAAAAAAACAGATCTTTGTTTTCTTGAGTGGGTCACAAAAAAACTTTTTGCCAAGCACTCTTGGAAAATACTCACCCAACACGGGCTTTTAGTAATAATCGGAAGGAAGTGCTTATCGCAGTTTTTATATTCCAAATCAACGCTCAAATGAAATTTTTCATATTATTGCATCCAAATTCGCAAATATAGCTACCCCGAATGGACCTGCTTGAACAAGTTTATTATTTCTTTTTTTGTGCAAGTTTAATATTTTTTGCTAAGAAAAAAGCAAAAGCAATTTTTAGCAAATTTCTTATTTTTGCTTTCAATAATTATATTAAAACGTGTTCGAAAAATTTCAAATATTCGATAAGTTTTTGTGAAAATTTTTAATTTTTAATTTTGAATTTTTTCAGTTTCCTGCTTTATGTATTCCTATGTTGAGTAGTTTTAAGCCTTGACTAAGGGAAATCTACTCAGCAGATTGGATCGGCTGTGTTGCTCTTACGATTTTGATTTAATATCAAATACGAAAATAGCAGTCGCAATATTTAGCAAATTTTATCGATTATGTTCTTTTTTCGATATTGAAGAATAAAAATTCATGAACTGTTTAACTGAAACTATGCAAACTCATCTGAAAAACGGTTTAAAAAAGTTTCGAAAATGCACTTTTGTAGCCAAATTTTTTCAAAGTACAAGCAATAAGTCTCTCAGATCCACTTGCCGAACAGAAGTTATTTTTGTTTTGACTCAGAGTTAATTCAAAAATTCTTCAAAAATGCATGTGTTTAGCCCCTCATTTAAGATCAACTCTGAGTTAAAAAACTATTTTGCCTATCCGTAAGTGTGCCCAAAAATTCGAATTGATCTTTAGCAAGTTTTTTCCCGAAGGGTGTTTCAGCTCTTCTCCCATACAAAGCGCACAATTTTTCTTTTTTATATGTAAGAAGATCTAAAACAAAAAGTTGTAAAAAATAAATGCGAGCTTTGAGACATTTTGAGACTTTGTGGAACTATAATTTATTTGGCTCAATAACTGCAAAATTCTAAAAAAAACATAAATTATTTTCAAATTGGGTTTCATAGTTTTAGTAAGAAAAAAATAAAACAAGGCTATTGATGGCAATTTCTAAAAAGTGCTACTGCTATTTTCGTGTAAAAAATAAATGTAAGGCGCGATAACCTCCGAAGAGATCTAAGGCCGAGCTTCTCTTCCAATTTGCGCCGTGCTCCTCTTGATTTTCCCTACAAATTGGCCGGACGGGACCTACATGTTTTATGCCGACTCCGAACGGCATCTGCAAGGCATATGAGTTTTCACTGAGAGCTTTTCATGGCAGAAATACACCCGGAGCGCTTGCCAAACACTGCCGAGGGGCGACCCCGCTTAGAAAAATTTTCTTCTAATTGAAAAACCTTATTTCTAAAATTTTGATGTTGCTTTGCCCGGGGTGCGAACCCAGGGTATACGGTGTGATAGGCGGATCACGCTACCATGACACCACCGTGGCCGCCAGCTATTTTGCGTGTGCTCTGTACCAAATAAAAGCGTCTGCAATCGCTAGAGCAACACAGCCGATCTACGTAGATTTCGTTAACTCAATCTTAAAATTACAGGTGTTAGCCACAGCATAACATTGGGGTATTTTTATGTATTTCCTTCCTCCTTATGTGGTAATTAAATAAAAAAAAATGTGTTCTACCCTTTACCCACGGACCAGTCCGCACAGAGCGAACACAAATAAATTAATTTCGATGTAATCCGGTATGATTCTGAAAAACATTCCCCAAAAATATTCGACCATACACACAACGGTTCAAAGAAGGAAGAATATACTGGATTTCTTAAAAACCTAGGGTCCAATACTCTCCTGAAGTACTTTTTTATGAAAAGAATCTTAAATGGTTTTGAAATAGTTCCGAAAACAATCTCAAAATGATTTGGTAATGGTTAAAAAACTGTCTGAAGTAGGCCCGATATATTCACAAAAAACCATCTTGAAGCTATATGAAGATAATTCATAACTATTAATCAAATGCTTTGTGCTTTTGTTACGAAAACAGCTTAGAAACTGATCGGAAGCAATCTCGAAAAGGTCTCGAGCATGAAAAGCCTCTGTAAACAGTCCCCAACGCTGTCTAGGCCATGTTATGTGAATGAAAGATATTGCTCCGGCTAAGAAAGGAGGGCGGGCGGCCAAAATAGTCCTGAATATGTCCAAAAATCATACCGAATGGAAGGAAATTGCCTGATATGATTCTAAAAACAATTCGGAAATTGTGCTGAAATGGTTCAAAAATTATCCCACTTCGCCCTTTATGATCCAGAAATAGCCCCAAAACCGACCCGAAAAAGGCGGAGAAAGCCGTGAATTATCCGGAAATAGTCCAGAAAAATGACTTCCATTAACATATTTTTTACCCATTCCACAAGAAGGGGATCCTGCAAACTGCGGGAGCTATGACAGAATTAGCCTTCTTAATATCGCAGATAATGTCTTGTCAAGCGTATTGTATGAAAGATTGAAGCGAGTCGTGAGTCGGCCATTGGATCTAATCAGTGCGACACACATCAACTCTTCGTCGATTTAAAGCCGTCTCGACAGCACAAAAAGAAGCTGCCTATTTGCCTTTCCCCGAAAAACTTATACGGCTGTACAAAATGACATTGAGCAACACCATCAGCTAGTCAGAATTGGGAAGGACCTCTCCAAGCCGTTCGAAACTAGACGAGGGTGACCCCTTGTAATTCGTATTCTATAATTTGATGTTGGAGAAAATTACACCAGCTGCAGAATTTAACCGCTCTGGAACAATGTTATGTCTGAACAACCGAGCTGTAAGTTCTGCTTACTTCGACTGGAAAAAGAAGCGGTAAATATAGGTTTGATGGTGAATGAGGACTTGAGTTGGCGAGTACCAAAGAAGATTTAAAGATGAGCTGTATGATCTTTCGCAGACATCAACATAGTCCAGCGAACTAAAAAGCAGTGGCTAGGCCATGTTATGCAAATGAAAGATGATGCTCCGCTTCACTTTGTTGGTAGAAAACGATTGGTGTGAACAATTGATGCCAGCCAGGAGAGCTAAGAAGCGACTGGTGCGACTTTTTGGACGGCCATAACAGTTTAAACGGTTAAACGTCAATTAAGTAAGAAATGTGAAACTGCTCTTTTTATTTAGCTTGACTCTGTGTAGCGGCCGGCCCCTCGGCCGACACTAATTTTGTAATTAAAATTTAAATAACTTCCCGATAAGCTAGAACCTTGAAAGCTAGAACCTGATAAGCTAAAATTGAAATATAGTTCAGAAATCGATGACAATGCAATAATAAGAAAAAAATATCCGAGAGGTGGCGCATGAACCGAAATATTTCAAAAAATTGTATTGTGGTCCGATTAGGTGGCGCAAGGATCGAGATATTAAAAAAATCGTATTTGCGGTCCGATTTGGCTAATATTTGAACACATAATACATACATGAATAGAAAGCGAGCGATGAAAAAAAGATCGCCGTCAGGTGGCGCAAGGATCGAGGTGGTAAATTTGGAAAATACATATGACATGCAGAAATAGAAATCACTTTAGTAAAGAAAATAAAAAAAAATTTATTTAAAACGGTTTTATTGGAAGCAATTTCCTTAAGTAATTATAATACTAAAAATAGAACATAATTAGGTAGGTTCTAGGTATTGTTTTCAGTAAAACCGTTTAACTTAAAAATTTTTAAAATTATTTTATTTCCATAATGATTTGACATCAATCTTAGTATCATAGATACCAAAAATTGGTACACCACGATGTATGTATGTCCGTGAACCAATCGTTTCCATAACTTGAACTAGTGTGGGTTTGAAGGCATAGTAGACTTCCAAGCAAATGTAGGTCTTATGTTAGTTTTCCACGCAAGTAATGAAACGTGTAAGTCTTCTGTGGGAATTTGAAACATACTATAATTTTTTGGGAACGGAGATTTCTCCATAAGACATACATATTTTGTAACCCATTAAAAAGTACCTCAATACAAACAAGACTGTCATTAATAGATACGCATAAATATACTCGTGTTTATACTCTAATTGGATGACTTCACTCATTCAGTCAACAAAAAGCAGGTTTTTGTACAACCATTTCATTGCAATTGTAACAATAACAGCAACAACAATTCATGTACGCATTTTGATGTTCCATCATTTGTAAAACGCTGTCGGCGTTCATATTTGGCAGTTGAATATTTCATGAAATTGTGCCATAAATGGAAATATCATGCAATTTGGTAAATTACATTTTCTGTCACTGGTAAGAGTGGAAAAAACAAAACTTGTTCTGAAACAAATTTTTTTAATGACATTTACATTAATTCATTAATTTGACCATAATGAACGTGTTGCTATGACATTTAAATAAACAAACAGGAATAAATTAAGCCAATTACAGTTCTCATATAGAATAGAGAAAATTGATGCAGATTTTTTTTCCATAAAGCTATTGAAACCGGATTTTTTCACTAATATGGATAAAACGATGTGGATATTATGATTCGTAAAAATATGGAAATATGTAAAAATTTTACATAAATATTACATTGCGTATTTTTGTTACTCTGAGGTCAGCAGTGCATAACTTTGCCATTTTGTTGCATGTTTTAAAGGGTTATTGTATGCTTTGTTTATATATTATATATTTTTTTTTAAATTTTATAAATGCAAATAGGTTTTGTGGAAACTATTATTTATTATTCAACATATTTTGACAAAAGGTAAGGTGCTTATGAAAATATTCTGAGACAGGGTATCTTCAACTTAATTCTCAGATACATTGCAAAGATTTCGTTTGCTTGTTGTGAACTCGTAATCAGATTTTTTTGATCCTTTTTTGGAGAGTGTTAATGATGTTGACAATCTTTTCCGGGTATTTATCCGTTACATTTTGGTAACAAGCACCATTAAGGTACCAGCCCAATAATTTCGATGTAATATTACCACACTGAACTATCAAGGCCATTTCGCCCCGAAATGATCTGGATGAAGAGTTGAGTTGATTTACCCATGTCGGTCTGTCTGTTTGTATGCAAAATCACCTCAACAAACCTCAATTTTTGAGAAATTGAATTTCCGTAATTACCGCCCCATTTTAAGAGCTAAAAGTTTAAAATTTCACCGAATGCTTACGTACAAAGCAGTCATTCTTTTCTGAAAAAATTATAGAGATCGGTCGTACATATGGTATATATTCCGTACAACCGATTGTTCAGATAAGAAACTTTTCGTAATTTCTACGCCATTTGAATAGCTAGAAGCTTGAAATTTCAGCAAATACTTGTTGCCTGAAAAAACCATAGACACCGGTGGTATATACCCCATATAAACAGTCATTTCTGCCCCCTTTTTAACGGCTAGAAGCTTCAAATTTCATCAAATACTTACGTTTATGTAAAAGCCGAAGACAGTCCCGCCCTTACTTGTTTTCTCTTATTTTTGTTTTATGACAAATATTATACATTAAATATTTCTAGTGTTGCTGTCATAAATTTTAAAAATATATGTACAGAGTTCAGAATAAATATCAGAATATTCAAATATTCATCTCTGATATCATTTATGTCATTTAGATATGCTCAAGAGTTTTTAGGCCTGCCATAAATTTTGCTTTGAGGTGTCATACATACAGAGATGTACATAATCATACACACATGAGAAAAATCTACGTTACAGTTAAAAATATATCGAAAAAAAACCGAATGTTATGTCAACTTATTGTATTCACTTAGTGGGCTTATGACACATTGTTTGTTAAATGTATGCTTTTTCCTATTAAAAACTTTAGTTAAAGAAATAATAAATAAAAAGTTTAAGATACCGAAATTTTATTCAACTAAAGGAAGTAGATGACATTCTCACATTTAAATATTGAGAGATGTTTTTCGCCAAAAAAAATTTTTTTCTGTTGAGGAAAATGCAACACGACAACAATAATCGCAAAATTTTTGTTAAGGCCTCGAGCTCCTTCGAAACCAATGTCTTTATTTTATAGGTTATTTTAAAAGTCGTGTTTAGTTTAAATAAATATTAAATTGGACAATGAGTCTGGATATCATAATGAATTTCTCAGTAGCGCAGGTGCAAGAAAAATTTTCTTTTGTTAATCTATGTATGTGTAAATCATACGCCAAATGCACACACATATAACTAGCACATAATGAAATCTGACACGCGAAGCCTTTTTAAGTGTATCTCCGGTTTAAAAATTTGAATTCCTTACTAAAATAACGATAAAACATGTTTGAAACTTCGTATGTAGCAACACGGAAACACGGACGGATTTTAGCTTTTTTTTAAACGGTTCTATTTAGCTTGGATCTGTGTAACGACCGGCTGCCCGGCTGTTTTTACGAACTTTGTATTTAAAATTTAAATAACTCCCTGATAAGCTACAAGCTTAAAACTTGGAATATAGTTCAGAATCTGGCTCTGATGCAACAATAAGAAGAAAAAAAAGCTCAGATAGGTGGCGAATGGATCGGAATATTTAAAAAAAATCGTATTTGTGGTCAGTTTTGGCTCACATTTGGAACACATAATACATACAGAAATAGAATCGCTTTATAAAAAAAAAGATCGCCGCTATGTGGCACAGGTATCGAGATATTCAAAAAATTCATATTTGTGCTCCGAGTAGGCTTATACTTATTTAAAATTATTTTATTTGTAATCAAGCCTACTTTGAAAACAACAAAGAACCAATGAAGAGTTTCGTCTGTCTTACCAAAAAACGTTTTTTTTTAAATCAGGATTTGGCTTTGTTGAGTCTACGTTTTAATCCACAATTCATAAACAAAAAATTACGCAGCTTTTTTCAATCAGGAAATGCTGTACGGAATAATGAAAAATGATTGCGTGTATTTGGTTAGTTTTTAATTAAGCAACGTGGTTTATAAATTTAGTTGAACGTTGTACTTATCGCAAATGTTGCTCATACGCCACGGTGTACCTACACCAATCTGTGTGTAATGGCTAATCAAACAAAGAGCAAAAGAAGCAAATCCAACAATGAAAACAGAAATAAGGTAACTTAAACAGACTCAGGCGTAATGGACAAAGTGTTTTGATTGATGCTATATGGTCGTTTTTAATCAAACAAATTTTTTTTAACAAAAATTACTTCTAAATTACTGCCAAAGTTTACAAAACAATAGCAACGCTAAAGTCGAAAAATAAAAATAATTTAAATTTTACTCTTGATTTCCTGCTTTATTTCTGAAAATTTCAATTTGTCTGTTGCTGTTCTATGAAAGTTCTCGCAGCAGAGAAATAACAAGAGGAAAAAAACCTTTGTTGTAAGGGCTCCATGAGGCATTTAGGTACGATATAAATGCACGTAGTGTTTTTCATCTACCTAAATATGTCCTATCTATTTAGTTATTTAAACAAATCACAATGGTCACTTAGGCTTTTGTCACCTGACGCCAGTTATTGATTTCAATGGATGTTCTGCAGTTGATCCTTCCATAGGTGTGATTGCCTCACTTTTTCTATGTTCAAATAGGCAGTTTTTGATAAGACTACCTTCGGGGCCGAACCATATTCACCCAATCGCACAACATTTCTTTCCCAAGGAATATGCTGGTTATTGATTGAACAATGTTAATGTTTGCGTAAAGTTCATGTAGCTCATCGATAATTCGTATTTAGTTCCTATTGGATGAAATAATTTCCCATTAGAAAGACGCTGACAAAGGAAAGAACAAATCGACTCTTCTTCTGCAACCTCGAAACTTCAGCACAGAGAGATTGTACGTAGAAGCCATCGTTTAAGCTTCGATACTTTTAAAAATGCCTATTTATGACGCCCAAAAGTACAGTCGCTTCATTGGCTTGGTGAGTCTCAATTGATTCCATTAACATGAACATCAAAAAGCTAATGGGGAAATCTCGTCCAACATTACGAATTTCGGTAGTTTCAAATGTATAAAAGGAGGACATCACATTTCTGTATGACCGCACTCGCTACCATTTATTACGACTCTCATCAAGCCAGTACGGAGTGAGATATATATCCCGCAGGGCCACCACCAAGCTCGTTACAGAACATGCAAATTAAAGAAATGATATACGAACTAGATGATGCCTCAACAGACTTCTTTATTCTTATGTTGCCGCGATAAAGACACTCCCCGAAGATTTAGGGTAATGACGTCGATATTCATGGTTTCTTCGCCTCATATAGATCCGGTACGACCTGGTGAAAAATATTTCAGTGTTGTTGCCCACTAATCTTCTTTTTAAATGGGCTCACATTGCATGCTACGCGTGCCCGATATGGTCGCCAAGCCTAAAGGTTACTCACTGGAAGAAAATACAGACCTGCCAAAATACTTCCCTCAGAACCGCTACGGGTTATCTTCTTATATCCCCAGATCATCACCTCTACACAATAAGGCGAGAGTTCTTCCCATTAGGGAGAGAAATGAAATGCTAAACAAACAGTTTCTGTTGAATACCCTGAAACCTGATGAGGCTATACCTCCCAGGGTATGAAGCAAAAAAGCAGAAGAAGGTTCACGGTGATATCCACAAACATGCCAGGAATTGCCCGGTGAATCCAGTACATAAAGAAAAATACCTAGAATTAGCAGAAGAGGAACGCACTCTCCCTAGGGAAACGCGCGTCACTCTAGCTCAACTTAGATCTAGGTACTGTAACAGGTTACACTCTTACTTATCTATAATCAACCCCGACATACAAAATATATGTCCTGCTTGCAATGTAACCCCATATGACGACAACCATCTCTTCAATGGTTATGTGGAACCAACGCCTCTACCAACCTTGTCATTATGGTCCATCCCTGTTGAAACAGCAGCAAGTTTCCTTGGGCTCCCGTTAGAGGACATTGATGACAATTTGTGATTGGTCGCACCAATTGGATGGGGCGAAGCACTGCTATAACAATAACAACTAATCTTCTTTATATAATTGTAAATGTGTATATCGCAAAATTGAAGAACTTATGTTCCAAATTTAAGACACGCCGAGCTAAGATCGCACTGCCTTAAAATCTACCTAGACTCCCTGCTCCAAATGTGGCTTTTGACGTGATTCCTTGACTTGCTGATTTACAATGGAAATGAAGGACCTGCAGATAATGCTTCCTCAGATAATCGGTAGACTCCACCTGAGAGGATTAACTCACCAAACTGCTCAATCAGGTAAGTTGGCTTAAAATTGATTTATACATTTTCACAAAAACCATCATCAAAAGGGGATACCCTCTACGCAGAATTAAGACTGGTGCTAATGGCCACAGGCCTGGGCCCACAGATTGATTAGCTTTGCAACGAATAAGCGGCTACCTTCCTGATCTCTCCAGTTTTTCGCCTCGCGAAACCTGGCATTGTCACCGGCTAAATCATTCGCCACCTTATTTACAACTTCGACGTCCCCAAATGTCGACCATTTTGAAAATCCACGTCGATGGCACTACGCTACCGACTACCCAACACCCCAAAATCTTGGGTGTGACATTTGATTAAGAACTACAT
>JARSSU010036994.1:0-16151 GCA_029619165.1 Eurosta solidaginis
CAGTCGGCACTTAACAACATGTAGGTCCCACGTTCCCGGCCAATTTGTAGGCGAACAAAATCATAGAGGAGCAACCGGCCACGCATAAATTGGAATGAGAAGCGTCGGCCTCTTCTAGATTCTGTCTTTTCCGGAGGTTAACGCGCTTACTTTATGTATCGTATATTTGGATACGATTTTTCACCCGTCATCCCCTGTCAAATTTGGGTTTTGAGACAACACCGCGTTTCGGCGTTGTGAATCATCAGTGTTCGACTCTTTCGCTTCCGAATCTGTTGTCTCGTCGTTTGTCCTGTATTTATAGTTCGTACTGGTATATGAGCAGGTTATTGTCAAAATGTCTGATGCTTGTGTAATTTAGTTCATGTGTATGTGTCTGTGTGTTCATTCAGAACCGAGGGTTGGTTTCACTACATTCCGATTGTGCGTGTTCTGACTGGGGTAGGTAAAAATCTGTGATTTTAGCCGTTTGACCTTTCCTTTGTCGGTTTTTTGTTTCTGGTTCCCGGCTGCTGTTAATTGGTTTTGTATTTTATTTGTGATTGGGTGTTTGTCTGTCTGTAACCTGTGTGATTACGCTTTGGTTTCTGTTACAACAAGCTTAAAGGCTCGACTATATTTGTTAGTCAGAAATTGTTTTGCGCTTTATCTGTTCCATTTATTATTTCTAACCGCGAAAGTTTTCTGTTTTGTAGATTTCCATGTTTTTCGAGTAGGTTGAGACGTCATGCCTTTTCTCGTATTGTGAAGAAAAAAAACTATCTAATGTTCTTCTATTGATGTTATGGGGAATACATTCATTCTCGACCATGTCGATGCGCGAAGTTAGACTCGGTTTATAAATGTTCCTGGATGTCCGTGATTTTTTCTATTTAATCTCTATACTATTGTTCGTTCTGAACCTTCGTTCTCTACGTTGGCCCGGCCTGTTCGGGCGTCCTGGTCCTATTGTATACCTATGCTGGCATCCCCGATCCCAGCGTAAGCTTGTGTATACGCTCCCCTCCTTCCCCTCCCCCCCACTTTCCTCCGATGCGCCCTGCCTCTGAAACAGGATCCTTTCCCTGACTGTGTACATTGTTCAGGTCTGTCAGATTGCGCCCCCTAGCAGCGCCTTCGATTGTTTTCGAATTGCGGTGGTAATGGTCTTCTGGTACGTTGTGTTTTACAAAGACAACCTTGCTTTGCCCCTCGCCCAAATCTTTATTTATGATGAGTTGTCCCAGTATATTCCATCACCGTCCGTCCAGCTATTAATTTCCTTCCTTCTCCATAGCTTTCCTTTATTTCGGTTCTCCCATTCTGTCACCTTCGGTAGCTCATAATCTACAGTAGTGCTTTTTTATAATACCCCGACCCGTTTACTTTGCCCAGCACTCTACTAATATATACGACACCTCAAGCGTTCTCCCCTCCTCATTATATGCCTACTTCGTTGTACAAGAGGTGTTCTTTCAAACAAGTCTAATACATTGTCTACCACCCATGTCTTGCCTTTAATGCTGCTATTTTATGCTGTCCTTGAGTGTTGCCATTTGAGGTATTGTGTTATTATTGGTCCCGGTCGGCATCACGACTTGACTTCCCCTCCAGTTTCGACCATAATAATATATTATATGTAACCCTGTAAACAGGTGGCGAAAACAGAACAAATCAAAAGACTGATCACATAGGAACCCGCACCCCAGTCGTCGCCGCATAAATGCCCACCAACAAAAAAAATACACTAAGAGGGACCCAGGGAACAGCTGTCTGTACGTATAATGTTGTATCACAAAACCAAATTGCTGGACGAATAACGCAGAACTCAGATGCTTGCAAGGTGCCAATTTTTAACGATTTATCGATGTCGCATTGGCTTCGTCCATGCACCACCTCATCATCTTCCCCAACTCGCTAGATGACTCCCTCTCCTTCCCTCCTGCCCCTACCTCTAGAGACCAAATACTTTCTCTTCCAGAAATTTAACAAACTAGTGTTAAATTTAACCCGGGAGCAAAAAGGCTAAAAGGCTCCTCCGTGAACTTGAAAAAATGTTGATTCCTGAACACAAAAGGTCCCTCGAGATCACTCAGCCTCCGCCAATCCATAAAAAGCATCAGCGCTGAAAGAGAGCCCATGAATACAGCACATGTGCGACTAATCAAAACAGCCCGCTTCCGCGAACACGGAAATATTAGAGTTGCATTAAACCATTGTAGCAGGAGACTGTGCAAAGCAAACAAAGAGAAAATGCTTAATAAGATCAATCACCCCCAATTGAAGCGTCCTACATAAAGCACCAAGGAACGCGGAAAATCTACCTAAGGTAGAGGTTTTAAAAAACGGTTGCAAAAACCTAAAATAAAGCTTGTTACTGCTAAGGATTAGTCCAAAAATTCAAATGCCAATATTCACTAAGGCGAATTTTCTCCAATTAGTAATTAATAACCCCCCCCCTACTCACCAGCGATTTTAAAAATAATGCATTTCAGCAAACAAAAACATCGCGGGAATCTTGAATAACACAAAATGGAATCATCCCTAATCTTTGTACAACTATTAGGCCCCCCCCCATCGACTGGTACAAAACTAGAAACATATCATGGCATACAATCAATTTATAAGTCGCGAAGCAAGCCTTTACGTGAATCAAAGAGATTAAAATTAAGGGACACTCCTCTCAACACGAAAATGGCCATACCGATTACCAACTAGTACCCAATACAACCATAGCTGAACCCGAAATATATAATTTTTCCCTAAAATCCCATCAGGTGATCATAACATTAGCTACAGCACCTTGCAGCCCACTCCCTGAAGACGGAACCACAGGCTGTGGTACTCCTTCCAAGCCCTCATCCCCAAACCCAAAATGATAGTTTTTGCTGACTCGACGAGCCCCAACTTGCTTAAAAATGAAAGCCCTGTACCCCCCCTCTCCTCATCCCACCTGAGTTCTATCTTAAATCAAGGAAGGGTGACAAATCGCAGCTCCTCATACTATCAAATTTGCAGTCATTGAGACTTGAGCAAACAATCCCTCATAGGAACCGATCCGTTTCCGTTTTTTTGAAATGCAAGCTGTCCACAGTGTTTTCACACGATGCTTTTCACAACTACCCTGCTGTCTAACAAAAAGACCTGTTCTTATAAAATGCTCTAGGTTTAACCATTCCCTTACTAGCTGGTCTACTTCTGTTACCATCCCTTAAAAAATGCCACTCTTCCCGGTCTGTAGTAAATGCATGCGGGCGGAACCTAAAGTCGTAAGACTATGGTACACGGACCGAACTGTGCACCTAAATAAAGTCTTCCGGTACATGACCCATCACTAGATAGTAACTAATCGGTTCCCATAGGTTTAAATATTAATACAGACACACAAACATCCTGAGTCTTGAAAATCCCAGTTATTTAAGGGAAACTTAAGCTGGAAAGGCACGCTGGGCTTTTAGCCACCAAAAAATAGATTGATCGGGGGATTAAAGGTTTATAAAAAAAAAACTTTTACAGCGCATTTACCTAAATATTTGTTTTAGGGTTTTCTAGCCAACAAAGCTACGAACTCGACCAAAGAATTATAGAAGAGTTAGATTAGAACATCGTTCTAATGTTCAGGAAGCAGGGTATAACACCGGAATGTTACGTTGCTGCGGAAATAAACATTCTTATCTACATGTGGTTTGTTGAGATTTCATAGTAGCCACACAGAAGGCTACGAGTTCTTATTATTAAAAAAAGGCTATCGAGTACAAAGTCAGGTATAATAGATCTATTGATTTAGATGTTGCTGTTTTGTGCTATAATTAAATTAAAAAAGTTTCGACATTAAATGGCAAATAGGGTGTGTTTGTACCATTCTCCAAGCTCTAGTGATATCGAATTTTTAAATCACTGGAAGCATATACTTTCTGAGGAAACTGGAGAGTGGTTACAAAACCTTGTTTAATTGGGGTATTTAAAAATTAACATGATATTTTAATACCGCAACAGACGTTCTAAAGATCAATGAGAGTTATGTTCCACGTAGCGCGATGACGGGAAACTGAGTGTGAAATTTCAATACAAGGATTGCTGAGAGGTTCACAAACGAGAATTAGATTTCTATTATATTCAAATGCTGATGTTAATTGGTCTGTGAATAATCTTGAAAATAACAGAAATTTCTCGTCATCGCGAAAAACCATTTCATTTGCTTTCAAAGGGGGGAAGGAAAAAAATGACGGAGAAGGAGAAAAAAAAGCGGGGGGGGAAGAAGGAGGAGGAGGAGAAAAGAATGTGAAGTAGAAGAAAATAGGAGTTGAAGTGCGGGACGGTAAAAAAAGTAGGAAAGAGAAAGGAGGACGGGGGGAAGAGAGAAAGAAAGGAGGAGAACAAGGGAATGGGGAGGAGGCAAAGAAGAAAAAAAGAAAGGGAGAGTAGAGGGGGAGAAAAGAAGCGGCGGGATAAAGAGGAAGGAACGAGAAAGAAAATAGTGAAAAAATGACAATAGGAAAAGTGAAACGAAAAAACGAAGAAAAGAGGGGGAAGAGGGAGAGCGAAGAGATAGAAGGCGGGAGAAAGGGAGGCAATGAATCGAAAAAGCAAGAAAAGCGAAAAAGGATGGGAAAGAGAGGTGAGAAAAACGAAGAGAAGGTAAAGAGAGTCGGAAGAGAAAGGAACGGGCGATGGAGGAAAAAAAATAAGAAAGAAAAGAAAAGGGATAAAGGAAAGGCAGGGGACGCGCGAAAACTAGGCTGGTTAAAGGGAGCAGGGGGAAAGGGAGGAAGGAAGATAGGAACGCCATCCTCAACAAAAGAGGACACGACAGAGAGACAAGAACTGGGGGCAAAGATTGGATGGCGAGGGAGCGACGGAGAGGGTAGGGTGGAAAGTAAAGAGACACGAAAAGAAATAGAAAAAGGTGTGGAGAAGGCCGGACCGATAACAGGGAGAAGTGGAAAACGGGAGCTAGAAATACGACGGGAGCCCCTCCCGAATCATGGGATCTACTACTATCAGGATAAAAGCCTCTCGAAACACTCCTCAGATTGAACAAAGGGGGCCAGGTAGGGCAACCGATGGCTCAGGTCGGCTACGAATATAAGAACGGTGACGATATAAAAAGAGGTCAGAGAAGCGGGAAGAACAGGGGAAAGGGCAAGAGAATAACAACCATACAACCCCGAGTGAAAAAAAAACAGAACCGGGCTCAAAAAGAAAGGAGGAAAGGCAAGGAAGAGAAAAATACACCCGGGGGGCAGGAAGTATCAGAAAAAGGAGAGAAAAAGGAGGAAAAAAAGAAGATAAAAAGGGGAAGGGGAAAGGAAACAAGAAAAGACAGATATGAAAGAAAAGAGGGTGGAAGAGGAAGGACAAAGAGGGTGAGGAAAAAGGCGGGAAAGGAGGGAAGAGAGAGGTGGGCATAGAAAGACATCTCAAGAAAGAAAAGACACCAATAAGTAGAAAAAAGATAGGGAAAGGGACGCACGGGGGGAGAGAAGGGCAAGTATACGACGCCAGAAGCGGGGAAAATAGAAGAAAGAAAAGAGAAGGATGAAAAAAAAGTGTGCAGAAAATAAAGGGGAAAAAGGAGGAGGAAACGGATGAAGGGGGGGGGCAGAGAAGTGAGGGAACAGAATCACACGACCAAGAAGAAAATAGCATAAGGAGAAACCCCGGAGGGCTTCAATACTAACGGCTAAAACAGGAGGAGGGAGAACTGTATGAGGAATAGCCGTCAGAGACGCATCTGTGTGACTTAACAACAATGTACGCCAGGAACAATAAAGTGCACGGGTACCCATTTGCTCCGCTGCGAGCCGACAGCAATGGCAGCTCGAGAGGCCGCACGCTGCACTCCCTTTCCATCTCCCTCGTACCTAATTCTCCTCATCAGGGCAAACTTGAATATTGTAATGCTAGATCTTGCAAACACCCCCACTAAAGCGTGGTCCGTCCCTACCAACCCTCTGTACACACATGATTTCGTTTTGTCAATTTATTGTTTCTACCTACCCTCAGTACGCGACGCCTAAATTAATAAGGCAACACATATATTAGTAATATCACGAGTTTAAAAAATAAGCTAGAGTATTTTCATGGGCAGCAGTTGCAAAGATCGTGGAAAATAACATTTAAAAAGTTATCTAGCAGTACAGACTGCATAATAGAACTATTGAAAAAGTTACCAATGCCCTTGGAAAAGGAAATATTTGGTTTTTGGAAAACGAGCTCATGGATCCATGAAAAATTCAGAAGGTAGAAAAAACGATAAACAAATGCACAAGTGGAAAGAAAAATAATATTCTAATAGAGCAAGACAAACATGTGCATATATTGTTAAACAAAAAAATCTATTATGGAACGCAAATCGTAACAATAAGCGTCAAGATACTTATGAGATAAAAGATTATGAAAAATAAAGCATCGGGATTGCATAAAATCACTACTTTAAATACATGTGTTTATTTTCTGAGCCGCCATGATTAAATAATAACTTAACATACACTCCCAGTATGACCTCTAGAAGCATTGGAAATGGATGCACACAGTCATACGGAAACTCACCGAAGTGGGCTTGCCCGATTAGGCCTAGTAGTCGAAAAACAAATGTCGTAATTGTAGAATCGCTATCCGGCTTGTTCCCAAAAACCGAACGTGGACAATGCAAAAATGATATTGTCGATAAGGGGCAAGGAAATAGTTTCATACAATCGAACCGTAAGTGACTAACAATAAAAAAAAAGTCTAGACCGGAATGCAATTGAACAATATCTTTTGAAAAAAAAACGGTTTCTGCGATTGCATCAAGACAAGACGTTGTTTAGAAAAATACTTCCGTATAGGACAAAGGGATGAAAGTTTTGTTTTGAGGCTTTTAGTTCCTGGTTTTTAACTTTAGGAATCTATACCGATACCTGCCCCTTTCTTCCCCCCTTTCCCCTCCCGCCAGCCCCCCTCCCGCACGCGTACCTAAAAACAACGTGAGAAGGAATATGGTAGCAGCACAAACAATACCCCCCGTCCCACAGGCACCCCCGGCGCCTCGGTCTCCCACCCTCACTACTTAACTGGCCCGAACCTAAACCACTTTTCCCGTATCAACAGTCAGTTAGCGCCACCCTGTAAACTCCAGACCCAGTATTTCCCAAAACACTAATAATTTCACGATCCATCTCGCCGTAATTCTTCCACCCTCCCCCGCCGTATTATTTCTCCAGACCTCCTATACTTATCACCACGAGCCATAATACCTGTAATCTCTTCATATAATCTAACAAATCTTTTCAATTACTCAATGGATGTTTTTTAGTCTCCAACACAAAACTAAGTTCAAACAAACAACCCGTCTGCATGCAGCTGGCCCAGGCGAAGGGCATTGGGAAACATGTCACAAATTTTTCACAACATCCCATTTAATAGTTTACAGCCCTGCTCTTTCTACTTAAACCGATAAAGTTGAGACGAAAATGCCGGTTTTGCTCCACCGGTACACTGTTATTTTCTCTCTTACTTCCCCTCACACATCCCAACAGACGATCCGTTCTAGCTTTGTTGATCCCCACTCCCTTCACTTCGATCTTCCGACACCCAAATTCACATTCCGACAGCTCTATATAATTCACAAATAACATATAATTGAAAAAATATAACTGCGGTTGACTCTCAAAATTTTGCTCCTGTCTGCCCCTTTAAGTTCGGCCCGGCCTATTACTAAACCGGACACTTTGTGAAAACGCGCCGCTTCTCTCCTAACCTTCCTTAATACTTGAACAATCTGGCTCCCGACCTCGTCCACCATCTCCGTTTGTCACTCGCCCCCCCAGTAATCCATGCTCATATCACCCTCCGGTCAACAATTCTTCAACTATGGGCATCTCCCCCAATCAGCATTTATCTCAAATACATTGAAAATCACATGTGACTATTAAATAATGAATTGTACTTAGTAGTTTAAGTTTTAGGCCTAAACAGCCGTAATAATAAATAAATTAAATTAAAAAATAGTGTCAGGTCATGCGACTACCAGGGGGTTGCCTTCTTACCCTTAACTAGGGAGACTCGGCAACTGGAGTTGTAGGCATCTATCATTATCTGATTTGCTCTATCCACTCTGCCCTCTAACTCAGTACAGTTAGTGCTTCTGCTCTTATTTCTGAGACTATCCGCGTTAGCCTCTATAATACCTTTGTAGCTGCCCAGTCTGTTTTTCTGGGATTTCTTTTAGGGCTGGATTGCCCCGATACAGCACCCAGCTCAAACCTTATGATCCTGTGATCCGATAGGGAGGGTTCTTCTGAGACTCTCCATTTCGAGATAATATTCTCAGTTAGGTTGTTGCCAAGTGTTATATCTGGGACCTCTGCCCTGACTCTCGTAACAAACGTCGGTTTGCTCCCGACGTTATATATATTCAAATCGTTTGTATGATTTTAATATTCGGGGATTGCCCATATTGCTTTTTTAAATGTATGAAAACATTTATTTGAAGCAATTTTTAATTTTATAATTTATTTAATAATTTGGGAAAAATTTAAACAACGTGACATCAGGACGGACAAGGCGACAGCTGTTTCGATTATACCTTGTAAATCTCTTCAAAGCCTTTTTTCCCGGGAGTGGGAGTCGAACTCGCACTCTTACGATAGTTGAAATGGTTATAAACGCATTCAGCTACGTCATGCCTTAGTTGTTGTAAAGTTTTTCCCAATTGCCTTCTTTTTGCATATTTTCATCTTTTACACATTGCATACTTCGTATGCAATTATGTGTTAAAGCTATGCTTGGTACGGCGGTTTTCAAAGAAACTTCGGTTTTGTTCTATTTATAGAACTACAACGAATTAACCAATTTTGTCTGTTTGTATGATTTTAATAATCGGGGATTGCCCATATTGCTCTTTTAAATGTATGAAAACATTTATTTTAAGCAATTTTTTAATTTTATAATTTATTTAATAATTTGGGAAAAATTTAAACAACGTGACATCAGGACGGACAAGGCGACAGCTGTTTAGATTATACCTTGTAAATCTCTTCAAAGCCTTTTCTCCCGGAAGTGGGAGTCGAACTCGCACTCCTACGATAGTTAAAATGGTTATAAACGCATTCAGCAACGTCATGCCTTAGTTGGTTGGTATCACTGCTGCCCCACTCCGTGTTGTGGGAGTTAGCATCGCTTCCTATGATCAAGGAAGTTTCGCTCTTCTGCAGTGCTCCACTAGCTTCTGCACTTTAACTGGAGGGACTGTGCTGTCGTCCCCCGGGAAGTAGGCTGCGGCCAGCACAATGCTGGTGTTGTCTCCATTCATCTTTGCCTCGATCTGCACCGCCACCAGATCCCGACTTAAAAATTCTGTAATGCAAACATAGTTAATATTTGCTTTAAGCATTACACATGCTCTTGGTCTCTGCTGTGAGAGATCCCAAATAACTTTGTTATTACTCACATTAAGGCCCCTCACTTGTCCCTTGTAAGCCCATGGTTCTTGAATGGCGTGATGGAGGTTGATCTGGGCTATTTTTATGCTTGTGCCGGTCATTTTGACCCGGCCGGCCTCATCGGATCATCGTCATCCGACAATCCGCTCTCGCTTTCGTCCCGCCTATTCAGCTCCAGCTCCTGGAGGTCCAAGCCCTCGATGAGCCCTTGTGTGGTGGGGATTTCTCTTTCATCCCCAGGCTGCACGATTGTGTCCTTCTTGCTGCGGTAGGAGGGTTTGTGGTCTCGCGAGCTCTGATGGTATCGGTGCTCGCGTAGGTCATATTCTCGTCCGACAGCTCGCCTCTGTCGGCGCCCTCTGCCTCCGTCTTGTCTTCCGGCTTCTCATTATTCCCTGGTTGTCTCTGCCTCCAGGGTCTCACTAGGACCAGGCCGTACCTATAGTGCAGCTTAAATCCGTTCCTGCGTATAATTTGATACGATTCCTTGTCTATGCCCACGTCGAGACGTAAGCCTGTTTCCTCTGCGCTACAGATAATAACGCGCCATCTCTGCGTCCTGAGGCCCTCATTTTGGTTGGCGAGGAGCCATAATGCAAACTCTGGGGCGTTCCGCCCTTTGGGGAGGAACGTAGTCACATTATGCTTTGGCGGTATTTCATCCCCGTGTCTCGTCCATAATTGTGGTCCCGTCCACTCCTCAAACGTCGGTATCACTTCAACGAGCCATTTAACCGTTTTCTCGTCCTCGCAGTCTACGAGGAGGAGCCCTGCTCGGAAGTAAACCCCGAAAAAAATTAGGGCATGCCCACATCCCCTGAACACTCCGTCCATTATGAGCTCTTGGAGATTCGTCAGGTCCTCTTGACTTAGGGCTTCCGCTGGGTAGTTCCTGGGCAGAACAGCCATTCGGATACCCCTAAGGGCTTCCAAATAGCTCTGCTGCCTTGGTGCCATCTCAGCGGGTACCCCAGTCGCCCTGGCTAGATTTTCCCTGCCCGTGGGTGCAGTGTTTCTGGGAGCGTGGGCCCGTTGCCTCTTTGAACTTGGAGTTTCCTTCGGCGTAATTTGCCCGATCCTACGCTTTTCAGCGGGAGCGGGCGCATGCTGGTCAGTTTCCGCTGACTGTGTTCTTCTTCCTTCTTTGCTTCCTCTTTGAGCATTGGCTTTTCTTTGCCCGTGGTCTGGTTCATGCCTGCGCTCATCTGCCATGGCTCTTACCTTCCTGTGCGACAGGCCTTCCTCGAGATATCTTTTTACCCCAGCGCCACTAAGTCCAAAGCGCCTCTTATCATTCAGCGCTCCTGGAGTGGTGGAGGTGCAGGTTATCTGCCTCTGTTGTGCCTTCTGTTAGGTCGCTTCCACTCCTCCGGGTTCCGCTCTTTACTGTTCCCTTCCTGGGACTTTCTATAGTTGCTCTGTGAGCTGCTACCTGAGTCATGCTCCGACGGTGAGCGCCTAGACTTACTCGTCCCTCTAGAGGGACTGCTAGGGTGGTGGTTTTCGTGTTTGGATGCACCGTCGTAGCCTCTATTTGTCACCTTTTCTCGCTCTACGGCAGTCAATTCTTTTGTTTTCCATTGCGGCCCGCGCTGCGCAATGGAGGTACTGGGCCCTCCATGGATCGCGGGTTTGTTGCCTGCCGCCGCCTTCTGCTCTCCTTGTTTACCTTGTCCGCGCTGTTCACCAGTGGATAGGGGTCCACTAGGGATCGCGGGTTTCTCTGTTTCCTGGTTAGAATGCTCTTCGGGCCCGCGATGATCTCCTTGGGTTTTGGTGTTGCCCTTGGGGTTCGCGGTTTTAAGAGCCGGTTCTCTGTACACTCCAGTGCTTGTGGAGGGGGATTCATCCCTCTGATGCTCTAAGAACAGCATTGCCTCCTCTCTCGTGAGGCTGTCCAGGAATTGCCTGGAGTACGTGCGTGGCCTACCGCTTCTCTGCCCGCTGCTATTCTTGGAGCCCGTTTACTTTGTTGTGCTTTTATTGTTGTTGTTGTTTTGTTCATTTTTATTCTTACGACAACTTGCTTAACGTGGCAAGCGTTGTTGTCAATGTTTTAATTTGGGGAACTGGGTTGGTACGCCGCGGCATAGCCCCTTGACGCGGGTAAGGCCATGGTTAATCCCCAAGGTGGCCCCGTGTTGGGGGGGCGCCGTTATAATACAGCCGGTGTTGTGGACCTCCTGGCTGCAAACCAGTCCAATGGGCACGGTGACGCATGACACCCTGGATTAGGAGGTGACAGTTCCTGGTTACCGATCGCATTCGACCACATCTGTCAGGTGAGCGCGGTTGCCCCGCTTCCATCTGACCAACTAGTATCATATCCGATCGGCGTAAGCCCCTGCACCGCTACAAGGTGACTGTCTTCGCAGGAGTGATTTAAGTAACCGAACAGCGATTCAACAGGTGATCCAGGCCGTTTGCTATTAGCCGTGTTTTTTTTTCACGCGCGTATACGTTTACGTTTGCGCGTGAAAAAACACGCCTATCCTCGCTTAGATAATGCTTAGGAGACCCATCTAGCGGCAGTGGTTAAATAACTACAGCACAGGGTGTACCGAAAAGCGGAGACACAACCCTCTGATGGCCATAGGGTATAACATATGGCTGACTCAGTTGCGATGAATTGTGGACACACATAGAATACATAGAATTAGTGTAGAGGATGAAACAAAGACACTTATTTCAGTTACATCTGAGTATAATGCGTATTGAAATTTAAGCCCCCATTACTGATACTTAGCATAGACTTGACTTGACTTGGCGTAAACTTGGCAACTTAGCCACGATTATACTCCACTTGGCGCATAAAATCTGGCATCATAATCAGCGTTGAAATTTATTTTTAAATAAATGTCAATTTGTATGACAAAATGTCAAAATGAAATGGAATCAAACAAATGGCATCTCAAAATGTAAACGTCACTTAGAACTTACATAGAAAATCAAAATTCAACATACTTCTAAGTCAAGTTAAGTTTTGAGTAATCAGTAACATGCAATGTTCATTTATCAGAACTGTAAGTGACAGTTCGCAAGCCAAGTCAAGTCTATGCTAAGTATCAGTAATGGAGCCTTTAGTAGGACACATTTTATGCGCAGCAATTTCAGAGGTGTATTTAAAGTTTGTCGATTAGCAGTCCATATAATGTTTAAGCGTAAACGTATATAGAAGTAAAAAAAACACAGCTATTGCGAACGTTTTTCTCAAACATTCGCCACTTGTTTGAATTCACAACGCACAACACTTTTTCATGTGCTTGTTCCCTGCAAAAACGCTGCACGTCATTTTACGGTCATTGTGACTTTCTGCATCGGTTATATTCATAGTCACGTTTGCATGGGCGTGATGAACTTTTGTGACCAAATTCTCCGTTTCGTTCCTATTAATGTGATCGTGCATTCCGTTCCCACTTATAGGATGTGAGCATAGCACTGTGCTGCTCACACACGTCACAATGCTCGTCAAATGGCGGTCATTTTTCCGTCATTTCACTCTACATTTTCGAGCCATTTGACAATCAATTTTACTGCGGTTTTACCATTTATATAACCGCCATATAACGTGAATTTTACCTGCAGATTTACTTTACCTGGAGAAAATTGAATTTTCAATATTTATTATTTTCAATATTATTATATATGTACATGAAATTGGAACTTATATTAATCCAGTTCATATCAAACAGAAGAACTTTAATAATAAATAAACTCGCTTAATTGGTTTTTGTTTTCCAATCTCTTCTAAGCGAGTTAAAAAAATAATATTAAACTTTAGAAAAAACTCCAATTATTTGAATAATCTACAACTTAAAGCTTAGTAGAAATTCAGATCAAGAATATTCAAAGGTGTCGTGGATCCGATTTCTGTCGTAATTGAAGAACTTAAAAATGTACGACTATTAATTGAGTCAGACTTATTATTGTAACCCTTAGCAGGAGTATTGATTGGTTTCAAATCTAATTCCGACAGCAATCATATCACGACATCCCTTATTATATATGCACACGAAATTGTAACTTAAATTAATACAGTTCATATAAAGAAAAGTAAGTATTTTAATAATAAATAAACTCGCTTGATTGGTTTTCGTTTTCCAAGTGAAATCTTTTCCAAGCGAACAGAAAATAATTTTAAGCTTTAGAAAAAACTCCAATAATTTGAATCAATTTAAATCTACAACTAAAAGCTTATTAGAAATTCAGATTAGATTTACTCTTTTTTTTTCAGATCAAGAATATTCAAAGGTGTCGTGGAATCCGATTGCTGCCGTAATTGATGAACTTAAAAATGTACGACTAGTAATTGAGTCAGACTTATTATTGTTCTAAATCTAATCATTCAAGCAATAATTCTGCAACCCATAGCAGGAGTATTGATTGATTTCAAATCTAATTCCGACAGCAATCGTATCACATCCCTTATTATATATGTACGTGATATTGCAACTTAAATTAATACAATTGATATAAAGAAAAGTAAGTACTTTAATAATAACATAAACTCTCTTAATTGGTTTTTGTTTTCCAATTGAAATCTTTTCTAAGCGAGCAGAAAATAATTTTAAGCTTTAGAAAAAACTCCAATTATTTGAATAATCTACAACTGAAAGCTTAGTAGAAATTCAGATTAGGTTGACTCTTTTTTCAGATCAAGAATATTCAAAGGTGTCGTAGAATCCGATTGCTGTCGTAATTGATGAATTTAAAAATGTACGACTTGTAATTAAGTCAGACTTATTATTGTTCTAAATCTAATTATTCAAGCAATAATTCTACAACCCTTAGCAGGAGTATTGATTGGTTTCAAATCTAATTCCGACAGCAATCGTATCACATCCCTTATTATATATGTACGTGATATTGCAACTTAAATTAATACTGTTGATATAAAGAAAAGTAAATACTTTAATAATAAATAAACTCTCTTAATTGGTTTTTGTTTTCCAATTGAAATCTTTTCCTGTGCAAGCACATCGCTAACCTGTGTTGGCAAAAGATATGATTATACTGTCTTCGATAGATAGTCGGACGAGCCGTTACTCGGCGAAGTAGAGATGACCGTTGTGTCGGTGGCAGCTGTTACAACAGCAGTTTCTAACTTTACACCATCCGTACAGTGTGATGAATGCTTCACTGCCTTTTCCAATTGCTTGGCGCCAGCAATTTTTGCTGTTTGTAAAGCTTTAGCTGTAATGCAAATATATAGATGGGTTAAAGTGGTTTTCGTATGTTATTCAACAACTCACCCTATACCATCATCACAGCCTCCTCATCGATTTTGAATATGTGTACTGTTTCAGTATTCAGACCCAGTTCGTTTGATGCAATATTTTCGATTTGATGGATATGTATACTATCCGTTAGGCAGACAATTAGGTGCGTTCGATTCATTCATATACTGTGGGTATTTGAGCCGTAGACGCAATTGATATATTGTAACATTTGTAAACAGTTGGGTTTCTCTGCTGTCACCATCACCACTAGAGAGCTATTGAAGAAACGCTCGACCAAGATATGTTGCGATTTACGCGCATAGATTTTTTCCACCTTGTCAGTTATTGATGGAGAAAATGCGAAAGCCATATTTACCATCCAATACGGAAATGGAACTGTGGAGGAAGAAACATTTTATAAAATTTAATAAAATCAATAAATGATAGTTGTGTTAAAATGGGGTAAAGTATCGTATGTTAAAGTATAGCGAAGTAAGCGAAGTTTGACACCAACCATCTCTTTAATTGTAATGTGGAACCAACGCCTCTAACACCCCTTTCATTATGGTCCCCCCTGTCGAAACAGCAAGTTTCCTTGGACTCCCGTTAGAGGATATTGATGATAATTTCTGATCGGTCGCACCTATTGGATGGGGCGAAGCACTGCTACAATAACAACGTGTGAAAGATGGTTGCATCATTCGTTTGTTGCTCCCTGTTGCTTTGCTTATATTTTTTTTCTCAATTTTAACAAATTCGCAACAATAACTAAACTTTTTAAATATAAACGAGCTCTAGGCCAAATATTTGTATATTCTTAATAAAACACAATACGTGAATTTTTGATATACAATTATATTATTAATTTGTCGATATTTCGACTTCAGTCTGAAGTCATCATCAGGACTAGGTACGAAAAAACAAACATACATATTAAAATCATAAAAATACACATTTGCACAAGTACAGAACTTACATTTTTGAATGCAATATGTCGACTAGTGTAACAAAAATATAAGTTTACCGAACAGTGCAAAGCAAATAACAATAAAATGTAACATACACACACAGCCGTTATCATAAACAAAAAATGAACATAAGCAGAAAGTTATCTAAATGAGTAGTGAGCGCCGCTCAAGTGATATCAGCTGCAGCCTGCAGGTGAACTCTTTGGTAACCAGTGGGAGATGCTCTTATCTATTATTGTTGTTGTTGATCAGCTGCCTAAAGGCAGAGGCAATACCAATTGTATCAGATTGAAGTTCATGCGTTTGTCGCTGGGTCGTAAACGCATGAACTTCAAATCTGATACAATTGGTATTGCCTCTGCCTTTAGGCAGCTGATCAACAACACACAACATAATAGATAAGAGCATCTCCCACTGTTACCAAAGAGTTCACTGCAGGCTGCAGCTGATATCACTTGAGCGGCGCTCACTACTCATTTAGATAACTTTCTGCTTATGTTCATTTTTTGTTTATGATAACGGCTGTGTGTTATTTAAATCTATTGTTATTGCTTTGACTG
>JARSSU010036996.1:0-28338 GCA_029619165.1 Eurosta solidaginis
ATCGATTGTACTTTATTCACTCTCCTTCTCTATCTTTAGTATGAACGTTGCATTAGCTCACACTTCCGTATTGAGAGCTGTGCATGCCATTACTGGAAATCGATTTATTTCGTTGAAAATGAAGCTGGTTTGTCGAGCATATTCCTCCGATTAAGCCCAATTCCAGGTCGCTTTGCAACTTTTTAAAAAAACAGAGTATGTTGTAACACTACTAGCACTGCGAAAAGCCGTGCTGCTCTTATATTTCGGTTTCGTTATATCCTCCTCTGACACCAAATAGCGACAGTGCGGGGTTTTTACCATCACAGCTAAAGAGAAATATTGTACAAAGACTAACGAATGATTAACAGACTCCATGGAAATCTGGTTTCAGAAATCTATCCCGTTGCCTTGAAATATTTGAGAAGCTCACCAGGCCTGAAATTCTTAAATTCTGGGAGGCTCTCGAAAAAGTGTTTGCAAGAAAATGTTTACCTCTGAAATATAGAAGCTGCGATAAGAGCTATTGTGTTCCAATCGCATCCGTGCCACACGAACCCGATTTTCCAGTGTCCCGGCAAACTAATCTGAATATATCTAAGAATCTTGTGCTCCTAGAAACTGTATAGGTCTTCTCGACAGTTCTAGAGATATGATAACCTTGATGCGCCCTAAGGGTGCTAGGACCTAACTACTAACTGAGCCGCCGTTTCGTTTCTCTGAAGGATAGACGCGCCAACACCCACCTAAATTACGGAACCCCATATAAAATTGAAGATTCGTGGCGCGTAGACGTAGCTAGCTGGGATTTTGCAAAGACTCCACTTCTTAAGCCATTTTAGACTCATAGATGTAAAATCTCTGAGAGATCGTTGAACTTCCTGAAACATGCAGACTACGGCGCCTTATACTGACCTTATGTTAGGGACTCTAGTGGGCTAGATATTACTAGATTTATACCTTTGAGATGATTGGGATCCGACCACGCCGGTATAATACGGTACCAACTTCTGTAAGACTATGTTCAAGACAATTAACGTCATACTAAGTTCGACGCCAAGAATTACATTTGCCAACGCATTTCTCAATTCTAAAATGCTTCCCCAGGTTCCCGAAATATATCTATGTTGTACGATTTAAAACACGATTTTAGTCGGTTTCCAGTGAATTGAAACGACTCGGTGGCGTAGTGCCACACGTAGCATCTGTTCATCTTAAAGAAACAGCAGAGTTCGGTGCCTTGTATTGCTAACTTACCCAAAACATAATTTATTAAAGCTTTCAGATCACATTTTGAAGAACTTCGCTCTGAGATTGTGTATCTTTCTGACTGAGTGAAGCAATAATAAACACGGAAACAATATGAACATTCACAGTTAGCTGCATACCGATAATTATAATTTTTTTATTAATATTTTTAAAACATCCCGCATACTGAAAGGTTTGAATTTTTATTATTGAAATGATTATGACTGGCGTAGATTAGATTATTAAATCCAGTTTGATAATCCTATCATTAAAAATTATTTATTGAATTGATAAGGTAAAAAAACACCTGCTCAGTAATGACGCTTTCTTTTCTAAAAATATGTCGTCCTTTTGATTCTTCTCCGCCTGCCCGTAAGTTTGCGTGTTCCTTTCACAAAAATATTTTCCACTGAATAAGAAAAGGGGTACCATTACCTACTAGCCTCCTTGCAGACCGCCTGGTGATTTAGGTAAATGTTAAAATTAACAGTGCAAAGGGTACATTTTGTATAGAAAAAAAATACGGTCAAAGTAAATTCAAACCTCTTATGTACTTTTCATTAGCTCTTTTTTAACAAAATTTAGTTTTTCTCTGTTGACAAAAAACTGTACTAGCAATAATGAGCTCAGTGTAAAACAATGAGGGAGCGTCAAAAAACATGTATACCGTTCTCTGTAAAAGAGCGCCTATACAATGAAAATTATATTAAATAAGCGGTATATTTCGCGTCGACGTGCTCTTATACTTAACGCGTCTATTCTATTCGCCGTTGCGTTTGACTCTGCTACTCCATCCCACAACTTACAATTTCAACCACCTTTCATTTAATTTCTCTGTTTAATTTTAATTTCCGTCGCGAGAGAGTATTGTTAATTTAACTCCTCTCTCAAGCAGTATCACTCCCTTTATTTTATATTCACTATTATTTAACCCTCAAACGGTAAGACCGTCTCAAGACAGTCTTCTTTTTTTTTGGCTTCAGAGTCCAGAATACACATTTTTGTCGCATAAAAATACGGTAAGTAAGTGCAAATTACTTTAGTAGTATTTTGATGCATTATTTAATGTATTGTGATAACGCATTTCAAAGTTATTCTCAGTGAAGTGCGGGGAACGAGTGAAGTAGCGTTAAAAATTGATTATCCAGTTTTACGTTTTTCATTTTAAAAAGAGATACATTTAGAATAAAACAATCAAGTTCATAATTTTACGGTAAGTACCTTGCATATTCTTTTTGATTTTTAAAAATGGTTTGAAGTGAAAAAGTTATTGAAGTGGGATTTGGATTCGAAAAAAGCAAGACCGTCTCAATGCGGTCTTAGCGGTTTGTGGATAAAAAATTATTCCATACTGACATAAAGATATGCATTCATTGCAGGGGAATATATAGTTTTGTGGTAAATATGGATTGCTCTGGACGTTTTTATAAAAGGAATATAAATTTGAAGCATTATCCGATGAAGATTGATAGAATTCACCGATTCCGTGGAAGTCGAAGACGAAACTTTCAGCAGTGATGACAGTATCGATGACCCTGACTATGTCGTTGATAACGTTGAGGGTAATGACTCAGCTGAACAGATAATTGCAGAATGCATAAATAAATGGATGAGGCTCAGAATACGAGACTGCAAATTCATCGCTGAATATAAGTTCAATCGAACAACCAGTAGCTAGTTCAACACTGATTTTCGATGAATCGATTGGTTCACAAACCCCATACACATCCTCTACACCCATAGCAAATAGATCGTTAAGATCATCCAAAAGCTTCGATCTCCATTACCAACAGTTGAAGCTACTGGACCGCCAGTTCAACCTAGTTTTACAATATATACTAAATAAGCCTCACAAATGGGGTGGAAAATTATTCGTGCTATTGACCGACGGCTTTGCCTACGTTTCGAAATCTACATGGTGCCGGCGATAATGTCGTCTTGCCTAACACACGAGATCTTGTATCATTCCTTATCGATTCCCGATTTTGTACATCACATATTATATTTTGATAATTTTTATACATCATTACCTCTGTTAGTATACTTGCGAGCTCGTGGAGTATATAGTTTGGGTACAGTGAGAGTAAGGGATTTCTTTGCTGTGGCCAATCGCATTCCTGGCTGCAAACTGCCAACTGACGCTGGCGTGAACAAAGAAAACAGAGGATTTTTCGTCGATTATGTGACCTCATTTCAAGGAGTCGGTGTGACTACGGTGTTATGGAAGGATAATAAATGTGTACGTCTGACATCTACATATGTTGTTATTGAACCTTTTTTGAGACCGAATACTGATATTCAACCAGCGAAAGTATCAAGGTATGATAGAAAACAAAAACTTTTCATGCAAGTAAACTTTCCCCAAATCATTAGAGAATACAATGCTCACATGGGCGGAGTCGATCTGATGGACAGTCTTATCGGTCGTTATCATATTCAGACTAAAAGCCGAAATATTATGACTAGGATTTTTTATCACTTTGTGGACTTGGCAGCAACAAATGCTTATGTTTTGTATAAACGTGTGCGCGCTGAGAAAGCAAACGATGCGAGCAATGTGTCTGAAGAAAAAAAAACAGTGCAATCATCCGCCATTCCGTGAGGAAATAGCTGCTGGTCCTGTCCTTTTCAAAGAAAAGCGGACAGTTGGTAGACAGTCATCGGGGCAAAGTATTGATCGCTCACTATCTCAACAGGCTGGTCTCTCAATGGTTGGAAAAAGGGCTCTTCATCTTCTCGATGATGTTCGATTTGACGGCCGTGATCACTTCCTAAAGTGGATGGATAGAAACGGGAAGAAACGGTGCAAACATTGAAAACAGAAGGATACCCAGCCATTTGTTCCAAATGTAATCTGCATTTATGTTGCACAACAGACAAAAATTGTTTTTGGGACTACAATCACAAAAATAAAAATTTTTAAGATGAGACCAGTCGTGCCCATCCCCCATAATATTTCGAAATGAATTAAAAATATCTATGTTGTGTTACTTTTCATTGTTAACGCCAAGCTTTAGTGTATTATTACTTTATGTTTTTGTAAGCTTTATTTAAAGAAAATCGTTTAAATTACGATCTTTTATTAATAAAAATATTTAAGACACGTGCCTACTTTTTGTAATTTTATACACACGTGAACCGGCAAGACCGTCTGGAAACGGTTTTACTATTTCTCCCATAATATTTTTTCCAGACATTATTTTTCACTGAAACTTATTTATAAGCATATATAGCCAACATTTACATGCCCGCAAATATGAACTTAATTTGAACAGTATTACGAGTTTTCCCGTTTGGAGGGCTAATACTCTATCTATAATTCCCGCTCATTTCCCCCTACTGAATAATTCTCTTGCTTTAGCTGTCAATATGCTTTTTTTTTCTATTTTGCCTAAACTTTTCGCATCTTCTTAGGGTATTTCTTTTCGTAAACATTACTCAGTTTCTCTTTTTTATTTATTTTGTGCATTATGCGCTTTTTTTTTGTATATTCAATATATAATTATTTGCTTTTTATATTACCTTTATATTGATTTTCCTTCCTAATTAATTATTTCTGTGGTTTATTTCCTTCCTTAATTCGTAAGCACGTTTTTGTGTGCTGTAATTGCATGTGACGTTAACGTCTCTTTGTTTAATGAACGTGTGTTAGGAATTCCAATATATTCTCATTATTTATGCATTTCAACCGGCATACGTCAGTAATTCTCCACCTGCTTATCGTTAAATGCTTTGAAGTAGAACATGAGAAATCTATAATTACTCACTTATTTTCGATTGAAATAATTCTTTTTAGTTTTGACTAACGTCAGCCTTCTTTTATATATGGTCAGCTTATATTTAATACCCTCCAACCGCAATGATAACGAAAATGAGTTTAAGGTGTTAAATAATCTCTGACTCAGCTTTCATATCTGGCATTGGCGTTAATGTTAAATTAACTTGATTATTGATTGCGATTTTTGGGGTTTCGAATATATGTACAAATTGATTGCTAACTGATTAACAAATAATAGTAATTTCTAAAAATTTTAAAATCAGAAAATACGTTAATCAATCAAAATATTTTAAAAATATTCGTTAATTGATTAAAAAAGATGAGTTATTTCTGAGAATTTTCAAAATCTGAATAATGAACAGATTTAGTCCAAAAAATTTAAAATCCGTACAAATTCTAACTCCTTGAAAACAAATAAATCTAATTGATTAGTACATATGATTAACAAAGATTAGGTACTTGAAAAATTGGCATCATTCAGGAAAATTTATATAACAGTTGTTCAATAGTTGAGAAAAATATTCGCTTATCTGTCGCTTCCTCTCTACTTCATGTTACGTGTTTTGTCACAACAAAAGTTGCGCTGTCTAATACTGCTACCTCCTTGTTACGGTCTGCTGCTACGGTCTACGGCTACGATCCACTTGGGAGCGTGTTCGCGCGAACACACCTAGTGATGTGGCGAAAGTCGCGATAAAAAGTATCGAAAAAGAAGGAAAAAGACAGACGGGCGATGACTAGAAAAAAAAAGAAAAAAAAAGACCACGAGTTTCCGGGACAAAAAGGTTTTTTCGCTCGGCCCCTTTTTCTTTTTGGATTTGCCACGCTGACGAACGGAGCCAGACCATAACGTGTTTGCTTTTGCCAATTCTTGTCGTATCAACGATTTATATACTTTTTTTTAAATCCGTCCAAATCAAATATTAAAACGCTATTCGAAACCGAGAAAAATAAAAAGAATTGATTGAGTTTCCGGCACTGACCGAGAAAAAACGTGGGAAAAAATTTGGAAAACAAGGAAGAAGGTCATTTAAAAGGCCAAAGAACAATCAGCAAAATGCCGAGGAACTAGTGGTAATAACCCTTACAAGAATATCCAAATATCCAGCTGAAGTAGTAAGTCAGCGCTTCCATGTCAAACCTAGTGAGGAAAGTTCTAGGGATTCCGACTCGGATTCGGACGGCACTAACTAATTGTGAGGAGAAGCCTTGATACTCGAAGATAAACCTCTTTCTCTACGTTTGCGAAGTACACCACCACCTTTGGAAAGCGCCCAACACCCCCTCCGCCTCCAGGGCCAGCAGTACGCTGCAGCGTAATACAGCGAACGCCCAATTTAGCACAAAGTCATCCAGAAGGTAAAGGTCCACACGAAGTTGCATTGCCACCAGGTTCGCTCGATCACCTCGGACCAGAGTGAAACAACCATCAACGCCGGCCTACTGGGTGAGTCAGTTCCTTTTTTTTTGTGCTTAAAAGCGCGTACGCATCTTTGGGCGCTAATGCTTGCCTTTTGGTTATGGGTCGTGCGTTTATGTACCCTATGAATGTGTATGAAGTCCTGTCAGAATTCAAACCATTAGCGTAATTGTTAAAATAAAATAATGTTGGTTTAAAAAAAAACAACATTTAGAGAAACAACTATTTAAAACGCGGTTCATACATCTGTATATATAATTAACTTAAGCATATGCATTTACATGCATGTAGAAGAAAGAAAGCGAACACCAAATTTAGTATACCCAACAAAAAAAAGAGAATGCCCGGTTTTAAAAAACTTCCAGCATATTGGCGTTGACGTTTTCGAGTGGAACGCAAGAATATCTAGAAATGAATATATAAAATGTAAATGTTAAGAAGTCTGCAAATTCTGTAATGCGGTCTACGATCTACTATAGGAATTTTGAGCCAAATAACTACAACTATTTTTAAGGTATTTTTTTTACTCCAGTGTGCTTCGCTTGGTTTCCACGTTATTTGCTATGTACAAGCATACCTATGAAATTAAAATCTATTCAGCAGTATGGAAATAAATTCGAAAGAGCATTTAGATGAATTACACATTATTTTCAGCAAATGACCTGTAAACCAGAGCAACAGCAGCAACAATGTTATCAAATTTAGTTATAATAAGAAGGAATACAATTTTCTGTATAATTGTTTCTTTTTAAATGTTATATGTACATACAGCTGCGAACAAAAGAATAGCAGTTAAAGATATTAAACACCTTTTATTAGTAAAAGAAGGATCATTTATTTGAAAAGCTGCAATAAACTTGCAACCAAACTTATTTTAGAACCATTTAAAAACGTCTAAAGCCCCAAAAAGGAATTATTACTTTGGCTTTACAAAGTTAATATTTACTATTCATGTTTCTTAATACCGGGATCGAAATGAACTCTATCAAATAGATACTTATGTACAAATTTCTTTGTTCGAAATTATTTCTTTTACCTCTTAAACAAGCATTTTATCACCTTTTTCTCTATAACTTAATGCGTACAACTTATTTTGAAGAAAACAAATTTAGATAAAACTCAGGATCGATTAGTATATACATCTTCATATAAATTTTTTTATAAATGATGAATTATAAATAAAAATTGTAATTAAAAATGGGAATGCTGACGTCGCCCTTTATTTAGAAGGCACTTAGGGTAAAACAGGTAAGGGGCCACCGAATTATAGGTGCGTCGGTGGCCATGGTTATTTGAGGGGGGGACCAAGCACCGGGCGTCGCAACAACACCCGCGGCGCCCCTCTGTATATTCGGCCCTTTTGTTTATTTGTCGTTGTATTTCAGCTTTTTTTTATTTCATTTTTCAGATTTAGTAACCGGTCGTTTCCGGTTCGGTTAGTTTTTTGATCGTTAGTTAGTTTCTTTTTTTTGACAGTTTTTTTTGAATTTGAATTTGAATGTTTAACGGTCTGTCCGTGGCATCCGGTTCGACCGGATGTTGTTTTCTTTTGAATTATAAGCGTTTTGAGTCGGTCTCTGCGCTTCTGTCGGGTTTTTTGATTTGACAGCTTTAGTTTTGATAGGCATGATAGGACTTTTTTTTCTGTTTATGGCGCAGGACAGTAAGGTTGGCAAGGACCCGCCCCAGCCGACAATGACTAGCCACTGTGCACCACCACATCATGCCGACGCACTTCTTACTGCTTCCATTGTAAATGCGTTACTATAACCTAACTTTAAACACACACTTTAATGCTTTAACCAGACATCGAAAATATCTATTAACAATTTAAAAGGTTTTGAGAATAGCATGAAAGTTAAGCCAAATATTCAGATATTCCTTGAAAACTAAAATTCAAAGACAAAAAAAAATTTTTTTTTGTCTCAGAAAAAACCTTACAGTTTGAAATTTTCGTTCTTTCTCTGATTATTGTTTTGAAAAACTTGAACAACTCAAACGAAAATAATATTATAGAAAATGTTTCTGAGAAAATAATAATACTGTAAATGCGCAGGAATAGGGTTGCAGCAAACAATGCCATTGTTGTTGTTGTATTAACGATAAAGACACTCCCCGAAGGCTTTGTGAAGTGTTATCGATGTTGATGGTCCTTTGCCGGATATAGATCCGGTACGTTCCGATAACAAAGCACCATTAAGCCTACTAGGCCGACCATCTCGGGAACCATTTATATGACCACATGAAACCTTCTAGGCCATACCGCCCTCCCACACCGTAAATCCATAAGGAGAAGTTCCGAGGTCGCCAGAGCCTCGGCTGTTAATGAAACAGGATTCGTCACGATAGGTGAGGTTGACAATTGGGTTGGAGAAGCTATATATTGCGCTGGCAACCCCTTGAGAGGGTTACGCTACACAACCCCTTGAATCAATTTGGTATTTTAGTCGCCTCTTACGACAGGCATACCTACCGCGGGTATATTCTAAACCCCATAACCCGCGGGCGAACATTTGACAAATTTAGGTTAGGTTAGGTTGAACTGGCCGGTCCATGAGGACCTCACATAGACTGATTGAGTCCATAGTGTTACCAGAAGTTCGTTTTAACGACCAAACTGAAAACCCCTATCAAAAACCAGGACCTATGTTATAAAATAACTCCGTCCTCTTGGAAAATACTGAAGCTTCCTAGGACTTAAGCCAATTGCTGCTTCTAGATCTGACAGCTGTATCACTCCTAATAGCAGGAGTCTTAGCCTGGCAAGCGCAGGGCACGAGCACAGAACGTGTTCGATCGTTTCCTTCTCCAACCCGAACTTCCTACATCTGCTATCACTGACCAAGCCTAATTTAAAGGCATGTGACGCCAGAAGGCAGTGTACAGTCAGAATACCCGTCATGCGTCTACAGTCCTCTCTTTTTAATGATAGAAGCAACTTTGTTAGTCTAAGGTTGTAAGACCTACACATAACCTTCGACACTTTACAGCCCCGCACTTGAACCCACACCTTTCCCGCTTGGTCAATCATGTGCACCTCTCACCTTCGCTTAATCTCGCCCAGTCTAATTGGGACGTCTACGGAGCAAGCTTCAAGGGATGCGCCCTTTTTAGCTAGTTCGCCCGCTTTTTCATTCCCATCTATTCCCATATGCCCTGGGACAGTGGCAAATTTAAAACACCACATAATAACGAAGCACGGAAGATTTCTAGACGGTTTCAAGTCTAATTTAGAAAATAGCGAACCACCAAAAAAGAAAATTAAAATTTCATACTCTATACAACCAGAGTCCTTTAAGAATTCGTTAATAAAAATTGTAACAAAAGATGGGCGGCCTTTGGGGCAATTGCACAGTGAAGGGTTCAGGGAGATAGTGGTTCCCATCTACAAAACCTTAATATGAATCCAGTCAACTCCCACAATGTTATGGAGTTAATAAGTAATCGTGCTATTGAAATAAAAAACCAAATAAAAATGTGGTTGAAAAAAAAATAGTGTCAATTAAAATTGATGCGGCTACTCGGCTTGACCGCTCAATATTAGGCACTAACCTACAGTATATTGGTATTCAAAATTAGTAGTAGTTGTAAAAACTCTCGGAATGAGACCATGATCACACCCACACACTGGGGACAAAATAAAAAGGACGATATTGCGAACTCTTGAGGAATATGATATTAGGCTAGAGCAAATTTATAGGTATTGTATACATCAGGGCGCTAAAAAAATTGCTAAAATATGCCTCTCTGTTGACCAGGAGCTCATAAACGCTCACCAAAGTTCGAAACTCAGTACCTTTTTGGATGAGGTGGCTCAAAATATAGTAGCTGTAGTTGCTGAAATTGACAATTTTGAAAGCCTTCATACACGCTTGACGGTATATGAAGACATTTTTACTTATCAAAATATTCGCTTTACATCTCCTGAGCTATTTGAATTAGCCTTAGACATTCTTGGTGTCCCTGATACGCAAGTATCAGTAGAAAGATCATCTTCTTCTTTGAATTTCATTTTACGGGGTAGAACTTAAGCGATGAAACGCTTGAAAAACTATTACTTGTAAAGCTTAACTCATAAGTTCTTGTTCACTTTATTATCTTCAAAACTAAAATTTTTGTGTTGCTATAAGACAAAAAAGTTTAAAAATCATCTTTTTTGTTGATTTAGGGTTTTTTGTTTACATTTTATAGTTTGTTTCATTGAAGTACAAAAAAAATAATATTTTTTAACAATTATTTTCAATCTGCTTTTAACTCATCCGTATATTTGACATGATGATCTCAACTGATGCCTTAATTGAAATATTTTGAGTTTTCTTAAATGCAGAATTATCTATAAAATCTCAATTTATTAGTGTCAAGCAAAATTTGTCCCGCAAAGTAGACTATAAATGTGATTCAACATGTGGTTTATGCAAATATGAAGAAAATAGGTGACCAGAAAAATGCAATCAAAAGCAGGTATCAAATTTAAAATGAAAATAAATTTATATCTTGAAATATGCCAATGTCAGCTATGAAGGATGCCTAACAATCGCGGAAATTTTTAAAAAGAACAAGGGTAGTTGAAGGAAGAAATTTGCATAGCTGACAAGAAATATAAATGTAAATGTGCACGGGCAAAAGAGAGGCAGGAGAAACATAATATTTACTGAAGAAAGTGGATGCTTTTAGGAAGGACTAGTAACATCTACATACATACGTATGTGTGTGCGTGTATTTGCGTATATTTCTGGAAAATTCGAATACATTTTAATGCGCCTTAAATTATACTTCTACAAATCACTTTGACTCACATTTTCCGCTGTTCGCCTATTAATTTTTAACTGCTAGGTAAATTTGTATGCAAAATTTAATAACAAATAAGAAAATAATGATAAGACTTAGAAGAATTATTCAGGAAGCGCTTCTGCATATTTGCATATACAAACACTGGCACATGTTTAGCATATAAATATGTAATATTTGAAGAAAATACACAAACGCAGTTGAAGCAACAGTAGCAGGTTCGCAGGAATAGAGGCATACAAGCGAATTAAGGTGCAAAATTTGAATGCTCTTGCACTCACACATTTATCAAATGCATTAAAATTATTTGTACATTTTTTTCGGGCTGAGCAGCACAATTTCGTCATACCCATAAATAATTACAAACATAAGTATTCATACACAAGGAAGAAGGACTCGTTTTGCGACGCGCTCTAACGATTCACCGATTACGACGTTGTGGCGTAAGCGTGCTACAATTACTAGTAGTTAGTTGTACAACGAGTGCGAATTCGAAGCGTAAATTTTAAAATTTTATATACATAGGTATTTAGGAGCATATGCATGCAAGTACAGTCGCACGCAGTCAAAATGGGAAGGTTTAAAAAAAAGACTCATGAAATTTCGCGATGACACTTTTGTAGTAAATTTTTTTACAATGTTTTAAGGTTTTTTTTTGTTTTGGTTCCTAAAGTTGCAATTGAAATTTGGAAAATTTTAATTGAAGCTTAAAAAATTTAAATTAATGTTCAAATATTTATTTGAACTGTTGAGTGGAATATCATTCTTCCTGTTGTTATTGTTGTAGCGAAAGGACACTCGCCGAAGGCCTTTGTTGTGTTATCGATATTGATGGTCTTTTGTCGGATGCAGATGCGGTACGTTCCGGTAACAAGCACCATTAGGGCACCAGCCCGACCATCTCCTGAAGGAGTTAGTATGACCACATGAAACATTCAAGGCCATTACGCCCTCCCATCCTCTAGATCCGTGAGTAACTTGGGGTCGCCACAGCCTCGGCTGCTGTTTCGAAAACGCCCTTTCTCACAAAAGGTTTATAAAACGCCCTATTTCAAAATTTGGTTTCAAAAATGCCCTATCTAAACACAAATTCAATATATTTTGACGTGCGATAGCTTTTATGAAAAAAAATGTTGAAATAGGGTATTTTAAAACAGAAACCCAGATAGGGTGATATGTCACTCAGCAGTCGATTTCTATTCCAGAAAAATACGAATTATGTTTGGGATTTCCAATTCAAGTTCAGAATAGTTCATTGGAAAGTTAGTTAATTTCTGCACGCATATTGAAATTTTCTAACTTCATTGCAACTTTTGACTAAAACTGAAAAAGGTGCTGTTTACTTGACGAACTACAATTGATTTCAAATGTAGCTATGTAAACATGAAGTGCAAATTACTTTCATTGTTTCTACAAAATTTACAAAAGCTCATAAAATTTGCATACATATTTCAAATCTAGAGACTGTTACAGTTATAAGTCTTAATACAAAAATCACTTTTTAAAAATTATATTATTTTTTTTTGCTCAGAAAAGAATAATTTCTTAAATTTTTTTTACTTCGCTCGGAAGATAACAATAATTTTTTGGGTTTTTTATTTCCCTCGAAAATTAATAGTAATGTATTAGTTTTCTTATTTTTGTTTAGGAACATTTTTTTTATACGTAAATATCTTCGATTTGCTAAGAATGTTCCCCATATGATCCTTAAATAATCCCGAAGTGGTCCGAAACAGCCTCGAAATAGCGCTGAGCTAAGCACGGCGGCCACCGTGGTGTGATGGTAGCGTGCTTCACACCCCGGGCAAAGCAACAATCAACATTTTAGAAATAAGGTTTTTCAATTAGAAGAAAATTTTTTCTAAGCCGGGGTCGCCCCTAGGCAGTGTTTGGCAAGCGCTCCGGGTGTATTTCTGCCATGAAAAGCTCTCAGTGAAATCTCATCTGCCTTGCAGATGCCGTTGGGAGTCGGCATAAAACATGTAGGTCCCGTCCGGCCAATTTGTAGGGAAAATCAAGGGGAGCACGACGCAAATCAGAAGAGAAGTCGGCCTTGGATCCCTTCGGAGGTTATCGCGCCTTACATTTATTTTATTTTTAAGCCCGAAACGGTCTGGAAATGATGTCAAAATAGTCCCAAAAAAACAACGAAATCATACGGTAATCTCGAATTGATTCGGAGCATAGTGCTCGAAAATAACCCTGGAAATGACCATGAATTGCACACGAAAAAACCCCAAAATGATCCCGAGCTACTGTCTATATTTATCCAAAATAATCCAGAGAACAATGTCTAAATGATCCGCAGACAGCTTGGCAATTATTCCGATACAGACACGAATTTTTTCTGAAAACAATGAAATTAAAGTAAAATTATGGCGAAAAACAGTCTCCAACTAAACCCAAAAGTATCCCAGAAAAATCTGGAAATCCCAAAACAACCCCAAAATGATCGGTAAATATTTCGGGATCAGGTGCAAATGGATCCTGAACGGAATCCCAAAATGATCCGAATACCATGCCTAAGTGATCCGCAAAAAGTCCAGTAAATGTCCCGAAATAAACAGGAATTTTTCAGTCTCGAATCTATCCCGGAAACCTCGTCGAGTAGTCGTAAATAGTTCCCGAAATGAATCGGAGACAACGCGGAGATTATCTTTGTAAAGTACCGCAAACAATACGAAATTAGCCGGATATATACCCGAAGTGCATCGCAAATCAACTCTACCTGGACGCAAAGAATTTCCGCAACGATCTCAAAGTAGTCACAATGAGATCTCAAACAAGTGCTGCAGATCCTCCCTGCATGTTTTTAAAGCAAAATGATCTGAATAAAAATAAAATCTGGCGCTGTCTAAGTGTGAGGTGGATGACACAGTTCACCTTTTTGAAATTGCTTAGACCTGATTTATGTATATAAAAAATAATTTTTTTGAATTTAAAATTTTATAAATCCTTTATAGATTTTACTTGGATTTGACCCACATACCCCATACTGTTTGTCCAGGTCGGAAAGGCGGCATATCGATTAAAAAAATAACTGTTTCCAGTGAAGCCGCGGGGCCGACATCTCGGAATAGTTTCGATATGATCTTTAAAAAATGCTGACAATGGTCCAAAATTGTAAATTTTTTGGAAATAGTGCTGTATTGGTCTCCAAATGATACTATATTTCCGAAATCCCAAAACAGTCCGAAAATTGTTGCAAAATAGAATCATACTGATGCTGAAACCAATACCGAAATAGTCTCCCAATTACCCAAAAATAATTCAGAAAACAACACTAAACTGAGCGCGATATGTTCCCCGAATGAATCCGGAATTATACCGACATCGAGTTCTTAGTAATCCGAAAATAACCCGAAATGAGCGCGAACTAATCCCGGAAAAAACTGGAAGATCGTCTCGAAACTATACCGAAGTAGTCACAAACAGTTCCTCAAAGCAATTCCGAATAGCCCGGCAATTATCTTCAGATAGGCTCGAGAATAATCTCTAAACTATCTGGAGATGGTCCCGAATTAATCCTGAAACTCCCCTTTCTGAAATCAAGATAAGATGTTTCTTCTCATTTACTACAAAAATATATACTGTCTCATTTTCATTGTGACTGACTGTAAATATATGTAGGCATCTGTATAGGCATTTGCATGGCAAACGAGTTTGGTGAGCGGAGAGCAACTTAAATATGCGCAAGGAGCGGTGAGAGGGTTTTTAGGCAACATAAGAAGGATACAAGGATAGTAACAACACGACGTAAAATTATTTGTGTTTTTTTGTTGTTCTTGCTGTTTCACGTTTTGTGTGTGTTTAACAGACAAGGCAAAAAAAATCAAAAGTTAGTAGAATGTTAGTTAAAACGTCGCTCAGCCACCACACAATTTGCCAATTCATAGCGATATTGGCCAGTACCTTTTCAGTGAATGCTCTGAGCAGTGCGTTTTGTACTGAGCTGCAGGATGTGTGAGCTGCTTGCAAAGAGAATACAAAAATATTTTGTGTTGAAAATTTCTAAGCAAAAATTTGTATAAATTTTACACATAAAAATAAGTGAATTTGTTTTTATGAATAAATGCAGCTAACATAATTACATCATCAACTTGCAAGGATAGTCATTGTGCTTGCAAATTATGTGCAAAATAAAACAACAAAAGTGTATTCGATTTAAGGTGCCAGTGCTGCAATGGCAGTGGCCGCCAGCAGTCTGTGGCGCGGTGATAAATCAATAGCAAAGCAAAGAATGTATGTTTTGTTGTATTTTAGTGATTAACCGTGTGTAATGCAGCTGCCAAATTGGCAAGAAAATTATTTCATTGCGGTAGTAAAGGTTTCCAAGTTGTGAGTTAATGTTGAAAATTAAAATTAAATGAAGTGAAACTGGAAAAGTTATTGCAAATAATTTCAATTGTCCTAAAACAAAATTGTTATAGATTTTTTTTTAGTTTAGCGCCGGGGCGTAGCCACCTGCTGAGCAATGGCCCAACAACACCACCATCGCTTTTATGAGCTTCTTATACGTAAAGTGATTTAAGTTCTTTAGGAAAGCTTTGAAATTTAGTAGAAGCTTGAAATTTCACAGTAAAATTCTTAATACATTTTCGTTAAAACATTTCAATTTAATTATATTACTACCTATTTAAAGTACACATATTAATATTTGTGAAAATTTATTCTGTGACGCATGGAAATTATTAATATGGACAAGCGCCTTTGTTAGATTAAATGAAATCGCTGACAGTACGTCCGTTAGATATGGGCGCTTAATTGGCATTTTTCATTCAGCCTAGTAATTTACCAAAAGGCAATTTCCGCTATGGAATTAACTAAAAATAAGTAAGGACTGGACTGTCTTCATACCTTTCATGAATGGGGCTGAACAATAATCTTATCCCTTTCGTAATCTCCAAATAATCGGATGTATAAGATAAGAAATATAAAGTGAACAGTTGTACATACCGAAACGATTTTTAAGATAAATATAAAATAAAAAATGGCAAAAAACCCCCTTATCTAAACGATCGGTTGTATGGGATATATATTATATATAGCTCCGATCGAAATGATTTTTACAGGAAATCTTCTATGATATATTAGAATATATATCACCAAGTTTCACGTTTTTATATTGGAAACTAAGGGAGAAATGGCCAAAAAACTTTCTATCTGAACGATCGGTTGTATGGGATAGGTATATACTATATACATATAGCTCCGATCAAAGTGATTTTTTCAGGAAATCTTCTATGATATATTAGAATAAATATCACCAAGTATAACGTTTTTATATTGGAAATTAAGGGAGAAATGGCTAAAAATCTTTCTATCTGAACGATCGGTTGTATGGGATATATATTATACATAGCTCCGATCGAAATGATTTTTTCATGAAATCTTCTATGATATATTAGAATAAATATCACCAAGTATAACGTTTTTATATTGGAAATTAATGGAGAAATTGCCAAAAATCTTTCTAGCTGAACGATCGGCTGTATGGGATATATACTATATATAGCTCCGATCAAAGTGATTTTTTCAGAAAATCTTTAATATATTGAAATATATATCACCGAGTTTCACTTTCTAAATTGCGGCAGGAATGACCAAAATCGTCTTATCTGAATGATCGGTTGTGTGGGAGATATATGTTACAGTGGTCCGATCCTACCGGATCCGACAAATCTAGATCTAATATAATACAAAAATACATCCTTGTGCCAAATTTCATTGAGATATCTCAAAATTTGAGGGACTAGTTTGCGTTCAAACAGACAGACGGACGGACGGACGGACAGACAGACGGACATGGCTATATCAACTCAGTTCGTCGCCCTGATCGATTCGGTATACTTAATGCTGAGTTTATCTTCTTAATTTCTCAACGTCGGACCAAAGTTAATATACCATTTCAGTTCATGAAAGGTATAATAATGAAAACTAAACGTAAGAACTGCTAAACTACAGAGACCCAGTGGCAAAAGAGTGCAATGGAAAATCCGATTGTAAAGTTGATTTAAAAAAAATCTACGTGAAGGAAAATTTTAATAATTCTTCATTTCGTTAAGGTCTTATTGAGATCAGTGGTTAGTAGATGCAAAGAGCTCGTAAGTGCCAGATATTCCCTTCAGTGACTGTGCGAAGTGGTCGATTTGCCCCCGCTAGCGGCACGTAATTAATAAACTCTTAAAGTTAATTGGATATCTTGAATTGTTTTTTCTTGGAATTTAGAAAAAGTTTAGGTTATAAGAAAGTAAGGGTATTCTCTGATTCTAAAATTTTTGTTTTTGAATTTCAACATTCTTTCAAAATTTTGAAGTTCATCATCATAATTAATTGGCGCTTAACCGCCTAAGTGATTTTGGCCGTTTCGTAACAAGTCATGTCAGCTATTCCTGTTTCGCGACAACTGACGCCATTAGAAGAACCAAGCGAGGTCAAGTTTTCCTGCACCTGACTCGCCCAAATCAGTAGAGGTCACGCCTTAAACTGCTTCGAAACTGCGGTGTCGACTGAAATGCTTTCTTGGCGAAGCCTGTGGGCTTTTACCCGCTATACTATTTTCAAGGACTCGGAAATCAAAAATTATGATTCCGTGCGTCATGCATATGCGCCCCTCGTGTCGGTTTGGGGGGCTTGGAAGGGTAAAACCGTTGGGATTATCTGCGTAAAAGCTCATACAGCACATCATTATACATACCCCCTTCGATACCATAAATCTTTAGAACTTTTCTTTAGAACACTCAAAAAGCCGTCTCATCTTCTCTCGACATTATCCATGATTCGGAGCCATACATGATGACAGGTATGATGAGCGACTTGTAGAAAATGATTTTTGTTCATCGAGAGAGGCCTTTACTTTTCAATTGCCTACTCAGCTCAAAGAATCATGTTGCAAGATTTCAAAGCTGATATCGTTTTCGCTGTTAATGTTGGTTCCCAGATATAGGAAGTCTCTCACAGTCTCAACGTTATATTCAAACTCCTTTATCCGTTGTGGCAAGGGCAACCCCCGTCTATACACATTATAGGCCCTTTTAACATTGGCATGTCATTGTATGTGGCGTCCTGCCACGCGTAGCAAACTAAATACCTTGAGAATTATCACCCCTTGCCCTTGCAGCAAGGTCGTCCTGTCACACACTGCAGACCTTGGGGTATACTTTTGCTCAACATCTCCAACATTGTAAACGGCGTATCTTGGGAAATATTCACCGAAGAGGCTTGCTAATGGGTAACGTAATGGGGCCTTGAAAAAGGACCTCTCGAGCAGATTCTTCATGAAGTACAATCTTAATTAAATAAAATCAATCCATTTGTTTAAAAAATACAGGCCTTCCTTAAAAACTAAAACTTCAATTTCTACATTTTAAAAACCAATCAAATGAAATATCCTGCCGTCCTGAATGACATGTCAAAGGTCATGCGCTCATACACTGGCTTACGCTTCCGGGAGAAAAATGTATACGCCAAGTAACGAAAACAGAGGTGCAAAAAATAGCGCTCTACCATAGACGCAGTAAAGAGAGCGTTGCATAGAAAAATGCGATAGCGAGTAAAATAACAAATTTTGAAATAACCAAAAAAAGCAAAATTTTGTGAAGCAACAATTGTGCGCAAAAACGAATAAAAGAGTTTAAGGCCAAACAAAACAAACAAACAAAAAAATGGGTATGCAGAGTAGCGGAAGACAAATTGATGCTGAGTTAAGAGAGCAAAGACAAGAAAAGTAGAAACATTTAGTAGTTTAAGAAAAATAATTATACATACGGTAAACACAACAATCAAAAACCAACCCATGAACATCATAACGCACCATCAACCACCACTACCTTCCTTTTCTTTCCCTTAATTCAACTTAGAAACATTCAGCCTGGGTTTCGTTAAACGTAAAAGTTCCTCTGCGGAGAGTATCGCATTTGCGACTGTTGGTGAGTGTAATTACGGTGGCGCTGGTCCTTCGTCGTCAACATCCTGCTACGCAATAGGACGACGAAAAAGTAGCGCCACCGCATCTGAGGAAGAGGCAACACGTCGTCAAAATCGTATACGTGAACGTGAACGTCAGGCGGAAGCACGTCGTCGTCGACGCGAGAAAATGTCCTTTCGCAATGTTTATCGGGCGCTACGTATGCGTTTGAGCAGTAAGCAAATATACATATAACTTTTTTCCAACTACCTCTTAAGTCTTATTGATGCCTGCTAAATTTTTTCTAAGTACTACAATACCGTAGCTAGATTCATAGTATTTGTTTTTTCTTGTTTCAGTTTGAAACTAGGTTATCGTATTTTTTTATTTCGCTGTCTCTATCTTGTTTAGTTTTATTTTTCGAGCTCTGTATTAATTACGTACGTTTTTATGTTTTATATTTTGTTGTTTATGACATTCCGGCGCGTATTTAGTTCATTCTTTATTGCTGTGTGTTCTTCTCTTCCCAGCGTTTATGATACCATTTATTACGTGTTATGTCTTGACTAAAAGTTGTTGGCAATATTTTGCTCTAGTTGCTTTCAATGATTCCTTTTTACAGGGGATGCATTGTATATTACCTTCTTAAGAGAACAAACTGTAGTACTTTCAGTGGGTTAGGGGGATTAGAATATACCCGCGGTAGGTATGCCTGTCGTAAAAGGCTATTAAAATATCAAATTGATTCAAGGGGTTGTGTAGCGCAACCCTCACCTGCCCGTGGCGAATCCTGTTTCTTTAACAGCCGAGGCTCTGGCGACCCCAAGTTCCTTATGGATCTAGGGGTTGGGAGGGCGGTATGACTAGAAGGTTTCATGTTGTCATACAAAATCGTTCCCGAGATGGTCGGGTTAGTACCTTAATGGTGATTGTTACCGGAACGTACCGGATCTACATACGGCAAAGGACCCTTCGGGGAGTGTGCTACAACAACAACAACAAACTGTAGTTTTAATAAACAACAATAGACAGAAAAGAGACAATGATTTATATGATAAATATCTTTTCCTGCGGAAGGGTTAAACATCATCTCTCAGTTGATATCTTCGAGCGGTTTGGTCGTTAAAAGAGGATATAATTCTACATGTGAAAATTAGCTGAATTTGGGTACGGAAGGATATTAGACGGCAAAGCAAAATGACGTTTCAACGGTGTTAAAACAAACACAACACCTCAGATCTCCAGAACCAGAACATACGGTGTACTTCAAGAAAAAAATAGAAGAAGTGATAGGGGATGTAAAAATAAAATAAATACTTAGTGCAATTAGATTGAGTCCGAGCTTCTCTTCCAATTTCCGTCGTGCTCCTTTTCAATTGGCCGGGAAGGGTCCAACGGCAGCTGCAAGACTGATGAGCTCACTGCGAAACTTTTCATTCGGAGGGTTTGCCAAACGATTCCGAAAGAGCGAAGAGATTAGCTAGAGAAAGAACGTGGAGATTAGCTAAGACAACAATGTTTTTCTTCTCCTGCGGGGACTTCCAGCAGGTTAGGTGGGTTCCAATAAAAATATTTTCTTAGCCGGAGCGTCATATTTCTATGTTGATGTCTGCGTAAAGCTCGTACAGCTTACCATTAAATCTTCTTCGGTACTCGCCGTCTTCAACGCTTAATGGTTGGAAGCCTTAAGACACGATTTAATGTGACCACGTTGAACCTTCTAGGTCATCCAATCCTCTCCTCCTGTATACTTGGGGTCGCCAGAGCTTCGCCTGCTAGATAAAAAGGATTCAGCGAGTGTCAATTGTAAATCTCAGTATCATCCTCTCCTGCATTCCCGGGTACAGCAATTTTAAAAGGACTTAATTTGCTGATGGAATGGTAAGGAAAATTTCCGAAATTTAGTGATTGTAAGGTCTCATATTTGAATAGGAAAAGAGCATCAACGCATTTTTTTGAGCTATTGCACCGAAGCTTCGGCGAGGTTGGTATACTTCCTCATCTGTAGAAGCTGTCAGGATAAGGAGGAATAAGAGCAGCTTCATAACTTTCTCTACCAATATCCAGGGTTTCAGTTTTAAAAGTGCACAGTTTTTCGGTAGTCTGCTCTCTTTCGTGAATTTGCATAATACTCGAAGTCTTACAGCAAAGCTAACAGGCTGTCAAAAATTTCCTATTCCTTTCTGTTGATTCTCCTATATTTGCCATCAGGCAACGATACCTCCTTGGTCGTCTTCTCTGCCGCATTCTGTTTCTACACCCAGCTTACCGTTCTGGTGTTTATATCCGAGAAAGGTTTCGAAATAAACTTTCAGCGGTATGTACATGTGCATCTCTGTTAGGAGTATTACATCTATTTTTTATGCTAGCGGCTGAACTCTAAGCAAGTCCAGCTACTCTTTTGGGTGTATTAAAGCCTGATTTAGTTCCTTCAGAAGCTAGTCTGAATATTGTGCTGTATCTATTGCGGCAATGTCATATGCGTGGCTAGTCGGGCATTTGTTAATTCGAAATTTTGTCTGACGTTGCACAGATACACGGACGACCTGCGGTTTGATATATGAGCCTGTGGTCTGGTGTATGAGCTTGCATTCACTTTGATAGCTTCTAATCGCTGTACGTAGCATGGAATTTTGAATCATTACTTCAAGTATCTGGTTTCGTGTTGCGTCTACAGAAAGAAAGGAATTTTGTAAAATTAACAAATCGAGTTTGTTATTCTTGAGTTAACAGACATTCGGTAAAATTGATAACATTATGGTTAATTCAACCAAGTTTCTGTCAAGAAAACAAAATTGTTTAGTAATTTCAAAAAACGGTTGGTATCATTTTAGCAATATTCTGTGAAAATTATAGATTCTCAATCAATATAACTGATTTTCCTGTTAAAAGAAACTGTTTTCAGTGGTCATTTTAACAACGAACAACTTCAACATTATGCAAAAAACATCAGAAAATTTTAAGGAGAAACTTGCGCTCATGGCGCTCACTACTTTGTTCTAATGACAATGGTGCCGTAGAAATCTGTTATATCAACAGCTTTCACCATAGTTCTTCTTGCTGATGAAATCTGTTATTTTAACTGCTTACATTGGTATTCTTAGGGTGACCGTAATAATTGTTAAGTTAAAAAACTATGACTTCCGTATGATGCAATATTTTGTTGTTGATTTGACTGGTCAAACGGTCAATTCAAATTGAACAATTTGTTGATTCAACAGCTATTGACATTCTTTTGGGTAAAATTGAACAGCAATTCGGTTAATTTTTCCAGATTTTTTCTATCATTATATTTGACAAATATTCTGACATATTGCGTTTTCGAACTGGTTACCGATTAGCGTGATAATCGACTCAACCATGGATGTGCATTCAGACAATTCCATTATTATGGCATTTTATATCAAATAATTAAAAAGTGTTCTAAATTTATTAAAACAGCAAAATATAAGTAGAAAAGCTAACTTCGATATACATACATGTGTACATTTCCAATGCTATGCAACTATCCTTGACATACTATCTTTTAAATCTTAAATCCCTTGCCACAAATCAAACAAACGATTTTACAATTTTCCTAATGACGAGTTTGCGTTTTTCCACTTCATTTCCACAAATTGCATTTTAATACGCTGAAGGTGATTTCCGACCGCCGGAGGTGCTGAAGGAAAAAGGAAATTAAAGGTATTGCTAGGAAATTTTAGAAAAATGTTTAAAATATTTTAAATGACAGCAAAGAAAATAAACCAAACAAAACCGCAAGGCAAGTCTTTAATGGACTTCCAGTGGGTAAGCTTTGTGAAGGACATGCAATGAATAACTAACTGTACAGTGTACATGTACACACTGAAGTACTCGCAACTATGTGCATAATGCATAAATACTAGACGAATGGGAGTGATAAGTGCACAAAAGCTTAAAGTGAAAAGCGTACTTGAAATGCTATAAAAGTGCATGCTGAGTGGGCTTTAAAAAGCGTGGGAGTATGTAAAGAGGCTAGAGTGCGGTTTGGAAAAATAAAAGGATGTTTTATTGGGGAAAAACTAGAAAATACAAAAAAAAGTTAGTAAAATGTGATGAAAAAAACCTTTGCGACTTAGGAAAAGAAATACCATTGATAAAAAGCTATTTCTTTTGTAAAGATGTAACTTATTATATTCGTCCACGAACCTATAAAAAAATTGTTTTTTTTTAAAGTCGCGTCTTCCTTAATCTATTTCGTTAATTTTTCTTTGAAGCATTCCTAATAGTAAAGGCAACTTCTCTGACGAATTTTGTTATGATAGCATTAACGGGTTTTGATATATGATTAATAATATTTGTAAAATTTATTTTATCACAAATGGGTAGTTCCACGCCCATTAATTTTTTTTTAATTTTAATCAAGAGTCTCAATATCAGTCCACACATCAAATTTCAACATCCTAGGCGTATTATTTATTAAATAATAAAGTTTTTTGTGTTTTCCGATTTCACTCATTTTAAATAGCGATGAGAGATGAGTGCCAAGAAACCCATATACCATGTGGATTGAGAACATAGCCATGGAGAGGTGTGAGTTCAAAGTCAGCTATTGACGCAGCGTAAGCACCAAAGCAACCCAAAGGTTGAACGTGTTTAATACCGTAATAAAAACAAGGTATAACCGTTCTTCTGGCCGGCCCTGATTTTTTTTTAAATTTTTCGCGCAATATAATTTTTTTTTCTCAGAACTTTTTTTTTCTTATAATGATATATATTTAATTAACAAATATACATTTTACAAAAATAACAAACTTGGTCTGGAAGACAACAAATTAATATTGTAACGAATTTACTTGCAAATCCTCCCCTTTTGCTAAGTTCGTATCACTAAACTGTTGAATAAATAACTCCAATATTGAATAATGGAAAAATGGCCTTTATTAAAGTACTTCACAATAACACTTATACTTTGCAACTAGCTGGCTTAATAACCAAACTGATAGCTTAAATGAAACTGACTTTCAAAATAATACTGCTATGGCTCGCTAGATAGCGTCTTAATCGAAAATCAAACTGAATTCCAGCGCCTCTACATTTGCTACCTTTTATACTCTCTGATTTCAACGTTCGCATCTTCTAGGCGCTTCCATTTCCAGAATCTACTAGTTGCCATCAGCTCTCAAACTTCTCAGCTGTAACTACAATTACACGATTTTATAGCTTCTCTCATTGCATACTTTCAGGAGTATCTCAGATATATGCATATGTTTGTGCATTGATTCTCCGCTGCTCGTATACGTACATGGTACATATGTGTAGACGCAATTATTGTTTCGTTTATGTAGATACATAATGATTGATCTATGGATGTGCATGATATCACTGTTTAGCATCGGCTTAGAGATAGCAGCACCCCTTAGTTTTGCTAATATTCGTAACAATATAATAACTAATAAACAAATATTTATTTACATCCTCCTTTTTTTAGATGATGACGACGTTACAACAACAGGAGCGACGTTAGATGATGCGGATAGACGAATAATATTCTTAAATCGACCACAAATACAGAAGTTTTGCAACAATAACATATCAACTGCAAAATATAGGTAAGCGAAAGATTTTTAAGAAATTTTTTTTTCTTATAACGCAACCTAAGCGAAAAAGACCACAGCTTAAAAAAAATTGTTCATCGATTTTTTTTGCACAAAAAGATTTATAAAAGCATCACAAAATATTTCATAGATTTTTTTTCAGTGATTGTAATGTTCCATGAAACAACGTCAAGCTTGTGCTTGTAGAAATTTAGTAAATATTGTGCTATCCAGAACCATTCTTCTTTTCTCTTTTTGGTTTAAGTTGCGATACGTACAGTAACGAGCAGGATAATAGCAGTGGCAATATTGGTCAAATTTCAACAACTAAGTTGTGTTTTCTTATCTTCGATAATTTAAGAAGGCGCTTCTATGAGTTTTGTAACTGAAACTATGCAAAGATGTCTTTCCGAAAAAAATCGAGAAAGTTTTACAAAAATTTTGAATTTTTTATTGGAGTTTTCTGAATTTTTTATGAGCATGCAGTTTTGTAGCCCAATCAATGTTAGTCTAACAAGGTACAAGCTATACGTCTTTCGCACTGATTTCGCAAACGTTATGTTCATTTTTGTTTTTGAACCAAATTTGGGTGACACAAGTGTTATGCGCTGGAGTCAAGTCGTGCAAAAATGTAGTCGCACCATTATGACGACCTAAGAATGCAAATGAAGTTTTTGAAGTTACTCGTTCATGCCCGCATTCATTAATCACTTTTCAAATTAGAACCTTGTGGCCAAACTTTTCTGGATGGTTTTTTTCCGAATTCGGAATGTCCTCTCCAGACTGCAGGCAGTACAACTGGGTACCTGGCAACGTTCTTAGGTGCCATTGTCAATTACTTTTCGTCGTTCATAATCTAACAAAAATTTTGTTTGCCAATTTGGTCTCATAGAGCTTACAGGGGAATTCCTTCTGAAGCCTGTTTTTCACTTCCTTTTGGAGTTTCCTTTCTCTGTACATTTTAATACCATTTCTCTGCTTGATTCGTGTGACTTGCACACGTGTGGTTTTGGCTATTTTGGCAACATCTCTTGTAGACATGGATCGGTCTTTCTTAGTAGGGATAGAACATCATACTCCAGCTGGGCATCTGCTGATCGCTTTGGGCGGCCACTTTTTTACTTGTCCTCAGTAAACCACCTTTGGTGAATCGCAAAACAATTCATCGGGCAGTGTCCTAGGATGATCCTGTGACTTTTCCCAACTTTTCCCTTTTTTATAACTAACATTAGGACTGTTCGTCCAAATGCATAACATTTTTAAAGTAACTCTTCGGTAGTATTTTTATCGTCATTGAAGGCTTGACTTCAGATGCTAATATATTTTCAAATATGTTTTGAAACAGCAATTTAAATTTAATTTGCTTAAAGCCAGTGCTGCTCAAATTTTTTTATATTGAAGTGCGAATCCCAATATATGTACAAAATTGATTATACACTGACATTTTGATTACACCGACAAAAGTTTTAATATATCGTTTCCTTAAAACATCTCGTAAATCGCTATATCATACAATATATCAAGGGCAATTAAACTTAATTCTCAAAATCCAACACAACTTTACTCAGCACCGGTTGATATTTATTTCAATTATTATTATCATTAATATGACATTTATCTTCACGCACATTTCTTAAAGTTTTGAATTGATGTTGCTGGTGACCCAATATTTGAACGAGTTCGCTTCATTAACATCCTACTAGGTCGATGCAATGTTTCAGCAACTGCTGGAACCTTAACTCAGAAATGGTTGGGAATACGAAAAATTACTACAGGCTGGACCTGTGGAGAATTAAATGATTATCAATTTCGAAACTGAGCGCGAAATTCGCACATGACATAGAAAGCGAGATATTTGCAAAATACAAAATTTTGCTACCCCAGGTCTCGAGCATCTCAAGATGCTGACATGCGACTTAACATGACTTTGAATACTTTTAACATAATGTCAAAATAAAGGCGTATGCAAGTTTCCAAGTCTTATCTCAAACTCCAAGGTCAAACCCTTAAATGGCTAGAGTAATTTTAATTTTCTTAATGAATCAATTTTGAACACAAATTTTTTTCAGTATCATAATATTTTTGAATAATTTTTAGTTGTCAATTTGTTAGTGTTAATTTGTTTTTATACATATGAAAATCAAAAACTTCCATGCAAATTTTATTTATTATTGTGTTTTGTACTTATATTTAAGAATTCATGAGCTTAACACCGGCTTATAATAATTTAATTTCAATTATTATGTTTTCTAAGAGAAACTGAAAAGAAGGAAACATTTACTGGCATATTGCGATGGAACCATTTCGAAAACCGCCAACGTAATCATCATCAGGCAATTTTGTAATGTTATCAAAGATTTCACCGGGATTCGAACCGTGAATCACATGGTGAAACTGCGTTGCCTTTAACACTAGCTATCTGCTGGTATTTGTTTTCATGCTTAATTCAGTTTTTCTCATTTCTACACTAACAACACAATTGAGACATTTTGGTCTCTATATTAATTTGTGTGCCATGTAGATTTGTTTTTGTAAAGTTCTTCTTCGTTGCGAATGTTTTTTGCATAAAAATTGTATTTATTTGAGATTTTTTTTATATTTGAAGTGTACATTTGTATATGTGCCTATGATTCAGGACAAAACAAAAACAAAAGTGCTATAAGTGTGTAAGGGTTGCAGCTCTGCTCAAAGCGTACTTTGTCGTTACTAAAAATATGTAAGGTGTTCTAAATTTGCAGAACTTTCTGTACCAATCCTTATGGAATAAAATCTGAGACACATTTCAGAAAAAATTTGTTAAAAATCAATACGAATTTTGAGAGACCTATAACTTATACTTTGTTGGACTAGAATTGATTGGGCTATAAAAACACATATTCAGAAAAGTAATAAAAAGTTTGACATTTGCGCAAATTTTTTTTTCGAATTTTCGAACTTTTTTGAAAACGTTTTTGGGATTGCTTTGCGTAGTTTCTGTTGTAAAACTCACAGAAGATTTTTCTTAAATTATCGAACAAAACAATAGATAGAGGCATTTGATTTGCTAAAAATCGTCACTGCTATTTCCGTGCTAGCTGCTGTATATGAAAAGTGCCACACAGATATTTTAGGTGTCGAATACGTTTAACCACTCCCGGGCAGTAATCCGCGGTTTCGTTATAAATACCTTCCTAAAGAGAAACTGTGTAGGATTACTTGAAACTGAAGTAATGCGTTTATTTTTCTGTCTTTTTAAATTTATATTTTGGAAATTTCTTCATTAATAAAATACGTTTCCTTTAACTTGCTAATGAGAATTTCCATTTGTCTTAGCGTGACAACACGCTAATTATCTTGAGTTATTATTACTTTTTACTTTGTGTTACGGTTCACCCTCCCGCAAGCGTTAATTTTTATGTACTTCAAAAGGAAAGGTGCGCTTTTCCAGGAACTTAAGTGGCTGTAGCGATTTAACTAACAACAATAATAGAAATCGTTTACCCACAAGCCAGTGACACGCCTCACAGTTTTTCCTAGTGTGCAATGACTGACGGCACTTGTTAAGTTTACAACTAGCAGTGAGTGACCTCAGTATTATATCATGTTTTTAAATATTTACGTAGAATTGGCAATGAACTTTAGTGAACTTCTTAATAGCGTTGATATTATTTTGAGAATAAAA
>JARSSU010036997.1:0-32745 GCA_029619165.1 Eurosta solidaginis
CAGGATGCCCCTTCTTGTGGACTGTACAAAGAACAGTTTGATTCCAATCGTAGGGCTTTATAAAAACCATTAGACTCACCTACGTCGGATCGGATTGGAAATATTAAGTTTGCTAAATTTTTCGGGTGTAGCAAAGAGTTCTCTTAGTTTTTAATACACTCACAAACTCTCTTTATTTGATCCAGCATCATTGATGATACTGCCGGTACGGGCAGCAGTTTGCTAAACTTGATCAATTTCAGGTTGACGGCAAAGCACCAATTAAGAAGCAGAAGATGCGAACTCTGTGACATTCGTAATTAGTATTTTTGAAAATTTTGCTATTTTTCAGCTTTTCTCATCATAATTCAAATGACATGTGGTGAGGATACGGAAGATCAACTGCTACATCAACAACAAGAACAACAACAACCACAAGAAAAACTGCAACAACATCAAAATACGGAAGAATAAATAAATGCAGAATTGGCAACAATACACATGACAGTTTTGAGGTTATGGTACGGAAAAAACTAAACGATACAGAACTCAAAAACAAAATTCGTTCAATTTATAAAATATTCAAAAAAAACTGCTCGAAAAGTACTTGGTAATGAGCGTGTGCGACAGCTTATAAAACGTCTTGTGACAAATCCGAACTAAGGGGCCGACAAAACCAGCGTACGTCCATGAACTAAGCAAGTCCTGTCGCATATTTTATATTTTATTTGAAAAGCCCAGCAAAATGTCTTATGCAATTATAATAAAATATAAATTTGCATGAAATAAAATGAGTGGCAACACTTTTTTCATAAATGAGATTTTTTAGCAGATAAAGGGATGGGTGGTCAAGATGAAGTCTGCCAGTGAAAGAGAAAGGAAAAGTGCGAGAGATATTCAGAGGGAGTAGGGAGGGAGAGCGCCTTTGAATAGTAGAGTAAGAGAAAGGAATGGTCCAGGTTGTAATTCTGAGTAAGCGCCCTATTCAACTTATGACCTTAAACTAAAGTAGCACAAGGCATCGTCCCCGTCGTCCTTACCCAAGTGAAGGTTGACCCGCGCCATGACAGCGCCCCTTCCACTCAGCCAGCCTAAGCTAGAACTGAGGGGAGGATTAAATGGCCATGAAGGCGTCGGGCCCCTCAACACCTAGGAGGGCGCGGGGGGCAAAGTAGCACAAGACATCCTCCCCGTCGTCCTTACCTAAGTGAAGGGTGACCCGTGCCATGACGGCGCCCCTTCCACTCAGCTAGCTAGCAGGAGGGAAAAGTATGTCTTTAAAAAGACATCCACTCCCGCTGGCTCACCTGCGAGGACTGAATTGCAAAAATGCAAATTCGCTGTTTATTATGTGTGGTGCCGCAAACTGGTTGAGAAACCAATACACCATTATTGTGATTTTCTTGTGTTGGCGGAACACACCATTGGTTTTGCTATCAGTCGTTGGTAGCGTGTGGTTATTTACCATAGTGGTTGTTGGCTATGCTATAGAGAAATAAGTTCAGAGTTCAGGTTGTTAAGCGCATACGGAAATACGAGTGCGGTTGTGAGTGTGTGTGAGTGCGGGAGATGTATCAGTGGGTGTGCGTGTGTGGGGAGAGGGTGTGATGTTATTGTATAACGCTAGCGTTACAAATAGCAGCGGTAAGAGATCTGTGGGTTCATGCTGACACTCTGCCGCAACAAATCATCGAACATCGAAGTTTTAGAACACAAGTTTTTGCCATTAGAACAATTTTTTCCTAAGCGAGACGTCGCTGCGCCTCTCAGCAGTATTTGTGTTTCTGGCCCATATACAAAGATCGTCTAGTGCGATATACTGTCATCTCAGACTCTAGCTATAGATGCTCATAGCGTTTTTCCATATCTGTTGTGTGTCGTGAGTGGGACCCAATATAGATGTTGCGAAACTATGATTTTTGAGTTCAGATGTTCTCAAGCAATTCACACTGCTCTTAATTTGAAGCTTTTTGGAGGTGGAGTTTTTCTTGTCTCTCGAATACATAGGCTGAGATGATTCGGTGTAGCTAAATACAGATCCTGACAAGTTTAACACACTTAGAGGTCACTCTTCGTCTCATTTAATATTTCTTACTTTCATCGAAGAACAAGATATGTCTACACCACATGTCGATGTATGGAGTTGATCATTTAGACTGGATGCATGTGTCTCAGACAAACAGACATAGTATATTTGCTAATAGGCAATGTCTTTTGATAAATCAGTAACAGTTCTTAACATCATACGTAAGAACTTGGCAATCTACTCCGAGTATTCTCTCTTAGCCTCGTCTTAGTATTCATCCATTAACTCTATTTAGTGATGTTCGTTTTTAGTACCGTTCATGAAATGAATGGGTATTATTAATTTCGTCTCACCCGCGAAAACCGAATGAATTGTAAGTCCTTAAAGGAAAATAGATAGACCCACCATTAAGTATCACGAAATAATCCAGTGAAGAGCTGAGTTGATGTTAGCCATGTCCGTCTGCTCCGTCTGTCCGGTCTGTTTCCGTCGTCTGTTTTGATACAAACTTAATGTCCCTCAATTTTGACCGATATCTTGATAAAATATATGGTCTGTAGCAAAGACGGAGTGTATTTTATTTGAGCGATTGTGCCGATGATAGACATTTGATCGGAACGCGACCGCGATGCGACCACTATTAGCATTGTATCCTCCATACACCGATTTTTTCAGATGAAAAGAGGATTTTTGTCAATATGCCTTACCCATCTGTAACAGATTGAAGCTTCAAACTTCACCATATCACTTTCGTGATATTGCACAGATTGTTGCGCTGAAAAATTGATAGAGATCGTCGTCTATATAGTATGTATCCGCCCACACCTGATTGTTCCGATAAGGAACTTTTCGTACTACTGCCTATTGTAAGAGCGTAGAGGCTTCAATTTCAACGAATGCTTACGTATATATAGGCATATATGTTGTCTGAAAAAATCATACATAAAGATCGGTGTATATATAGTATATATATGGTGGTATACTCTAGTAGATCTAATATAGTAATATCTAGATATATTATAGTAATATATATATATATATATATATATATTATTCGCAAATTTGGTAGCACCATTTTAACAGCTAGAAGCTTCAACTTATCACGAATACTTTACGTATATAGCATATATTGTTGTCTGAAAAAATCATAGAGATCGGTTGTATATATAGTATAACCTCATACACCGAGTGTTCAGATAAGAAACTTTTCGCATTTCTACCCCATTTTAACAGCTATAAGCTTCACATTTCAGCGCTTGCTTACGTACTATATAGCATATATTGTTCTTGTTGCTGCAAAAAATCATAGAGCTCGGGTGTATATATAGTATATATCTCATACAACCGATTGTTCAGATAAGAAACTTGTCGCAATTCTGCCCCGTTTTATTAACAGCTAGCAAGCTTCTAAAATTCAGCGAGATGCTTATCGTATATCGGCATATATTAGTGTGTCCTGAAAAAATCATAGAGATCGGTGGTTATATATTATATACCCCATATAACTGTAATTTTTTGCCCCCTTTTTAACGGCTAGAAGCTTTTTCCCCCCCGCCCCAAAAAAAAAAAAATTCATCAAATTTCATCAAATAGTTACGCTTACGTCATATATTGTGTTGAAATACGTGATTCGTAGTCTAGTTTTTACACGCAGACCAACAAAAACCTGAATACTTTTGGATCCTCACACACAGTACCTACCTATATTTTTTATTTATCTTAAAATCGTTAAGGTATGGTAGATCTGTTCGACTATATAGTTTCTTAGCTTATACATCCGATTATTCGGTAGATTACGATCGGGATAAGATTGTGTGTTCAGGGACCCCATTCATGAAGGTTGAGTCTTCGGCACAGCCGAAGACAGTCCCGTTCTTACTTGTTTACTAGTACATTTGCTCCTCTTCTCAAATAAATATGTGCAGATAATAATATTGAACTGCATATTGAACTGACAGTGACCGCCCACGTTGCATTTCGAAGTTTGCAATATTTGGATTAAATTCAAATCAAAATATTTTTACCTTCGCTAAGCAATAAATACTCGTGTAGACACAAAACGTAATACGAAGGCGAAATGTCCCAAAAACAGCGAAACTGGTCAATCAATATATGTGACCTGAATCGTCAAACGACTCTATTTTGCGAAAACAAATTTTCGAGAAAAACGCGATTAAAGATTTGAATATCTGTAGGGCGCTTGTACTTAAAGCGATTGTGAAAAAACTATTAAACTATTATTGTTCCATTGGAAAGCGCGTTAAATTTCCTATAAGAATCACTTAAAAAAATGAAAAGGGCGTTTCGCACAATAGGGTGGTTTGATGATTCCAGGTGACATATGAGCATATCTAAGTTGTTTATATAAATTTAACTTATGAAGATTTTAGATAGTGAAAAAAAATAGAACTGTGCTTATGAATGGTTACAAATTTAATGTAAATAGTTTCGCAAATATATAAATAACATGGTTGTCACACCATGTTTTCATTTGGGACCAAAATGCATATATAAAATTTTAATAAACATAGCGAAAAGAATGCACTTGGCTTTCATTCAAACACAAATAAACCACCCTTTTTTTCATGGACGTTTATGACAGCGCACTGCCCTCAAGTGGCACAATAAAACAAGGCTAATTCTTTTCTATTTTGTGTTTTTTTTTGTTTTTTGAAATTGGTGAAATATGTCATATTTAAAATATTTTTTGTTTTTTCATGAGCAGCGGGTTGTCAAGCGTCACCTACAGAATAGATATCATCAGTTCAGTGTAATACTTCATAATTGAAAAGAAATATTGGAAATATACAAATACTACATTATTTAGGAAAAACATTTTCACATTTCTAGATATGTCTATGTCTTTCACCAAACAAACGTTTAAACGTAGTTTTGCTTGATTGCAATGAAATAAAATGTATAGCGCAGTTAGGTTTTAGTAAGGAATGGTTATAAAGATCACGTTGTGGCAAACTCAGTAAATCGTAAATGAAACTAAGCAACTATATTAATGCTATTTTTATAGACCCCTAATTTTTCCCTAAATATTTAAACTTCGTAATGGAGCCTAGCTTCATTAATTGTGAGTTTTTAACTCTAACCCGAGGCCTCAGATTAAAAATAAAGCGTTTTAAAAGATTCAACTGTTCAATAACGGAGCTGGTTTATATGTAATTAGGTACGAGAAACTAGTTAACAATGTTGTCATTGAAGTTTATGGGGCTCTGCACGCACCTACGGGAATAATTTTACATCAAACATTTCTTCCGAAATCAAATCTCTTTTGCATTTACTTCAAAAGCTGAATATGAAAATATATTTTTTAAATCGCAATTCGTTTAAGATTTATAAAGTTATTGCTTTCAAAAAGTATTTCTTTCTTACTTCCAGTAAAAAGTATTTCTTGAATTTCTTCATCGTGCTCCTTTGAGCTGGGTGAGAAAGATATAAATATCAACGTTCCAAATGGTGAACTAACGCTTTCAAAAGGTGTTACTTTTTTTTGGGCTTGTTACTTTGTTTTTTTGGGCTTGGTACTTTTTGTTTGGCACGTTGTCCTTTACAAACTCTCAATATCTCTTGGTATATTTAAACATAAATTAAAAGAGTGGCAAGTACACTTAATATAAAACAACTTAGTTTCATTCATTTACTTAGTTTTCAGTTCATTGTCATATTTCTCAAAGACACACGTAACTCTCTGAAAATCTATCACGAAAGGTGTTTGATAACCGATCGAAATATTTAGCCACTGAAACAAGACTTTTTATTTAATAAGTCCGTTGTTTCTTAAAAATGTATGACAATGTGTTTGCCCCAAAGATCCAAAACGTCTCTTTGCAATGCCTCGCCTAATTATCTCCGAGGTGAAATGTCATTGTTCAGCTACATTTTATTGACTGCGCAATTTTTGTGGTAAAAGTTCTATTGAAGTAATTTGAAAATTATGTGTGGGTTAACGAATATGTGGTAAATTTTGTGAGTAGTAGTATTTTGAATTTTCGCCTCAGTGAAAAAGAAAGAACAGTACCAAAGTATGGCTAATGCTAAAAGGACCAAAATTTAAAAAAAACAAAGTAAGAACGGGACTGTCTTCGGCTGTGCCGAAGACTTCATACCTTTCATGAATGGGGCTGAACAATAATCTTATCCCGTTCGTAATCTCCGAATAATCGGATGTATAAGATAAGAAATATATAGTGAACAGATCTACATACCTTAACGATTTTTAAGATAAATATAAAATAAAAATAGGTAGGTAATCTGTGTGAGGATGCACAGCTTCACGTTTTTTGTGGTCTGCATGTAAAAACTATGACTACGAATCACGTATTTCAAAAATATATGACGTAAACGTAACTATTTGATGAAATTTGATGAATTTTGAAGCTTTTAGCCGTAAAAAAGGGGGCAAAAATTAGAGTTTATATGGGGTATATAATATATATACCACCGATCTCTATGATTTATTCAGACAACAATATATGCTATACACGTAAGTATTTGGTGAAATTTGAAGCTTATAGCTGTTAAAATGGGGTAGAAATTGCGAAAAGTTTCTTATCTGAACAATCGGTTGTATGAGATATATACTATATATACAACCGATGTCTATGATTTTTTCAGACAACAATATATGCTATATACGCAAGCAATCAGTGAAATTTGAAGCTTATAGCTGTTAAAATGGGGTAGAAATTGCGAAAAGTTTCTTATCTGAACAATCGGTTGTATGAGATATATACTATATATATAACCGATCTCTATGATTTTTTCAGACAACAATATATGCTATATACGTAAGCAATCGGTGAAATTTGAAGCTTATAGCTGTTAAAATGGGGTAGAAATTGCGAAAAGTTTCTTATCTGAACAATCGGTTGTATGAGATATATACTATATATACAACCGATCTCTATGATTTTTTCAGACAACAATATATGCTATAGACGTAAGTATTCGGTGAAATTTGAAGCTTCTAGCTGTTAAAATGGGGCTTAAATTTGCGAAAATATATATATATATATATACTATATATATATACTATATATACCACCATATATATACTATATATACCACCGATCTTTATTATTTTTTCAGACAACAATATATGCTATATACGTAAGCATTCGTTGAAATTTGAAGCCTCTAGCTCTTAAAATAGGGCAGTAAATACGAAAAGTTCCTTATCTGAACAATCGGTTGTGGGGGATATATACTATATATACGACCGATCTCATAAATTTTTTCAGGCAACAATATGTGCAATATACGAAAGTATATGGTGAAGTTTGAAGCTTCAATCTATTAAATTGGGTAAGATATTACAAAAATCCTCTTTTTCTGAAAAATCGGTTGTATGGAGGATATATGCTATAGTGGTCCGATCCGGTCGGTTCCGACAAATGTCTAATCGGACACCCAAATACACCCGCTCACCAAATTTTATCAAGATAACTCAAAAATTGAGGGACTAGTTTGCATACAAACAGACAGACGGACAGACAGACGGACAGACGGACATGGCTAAATCAACTCAGCTCTTCAACCTGATTATTTCGGTATACTTAATGGTGGGTCTATCTATTTTCCTTTAAGGACTTACAATTTTCGGTTTCGTGACGAAATTAATATACCATTTCATTTTCATGAAAGGTATAAAAAGGGACCAGCAAACCAAATGGGGTTGGAAGGGACCATTTTTAGTCCAAATGGACCAAAGTGGCAACCGTAATAAATAACTCTAGATACATACATATACAGCGGACGAATAAATTTTAAGTCGAGCTTCCCAAAATTTTTTTTGGACTGCCTGTGCTACCACTGTGTTACGCAAGTCATAAATCTTCAAAACTCCACATTTATACATAGTTGGACGTCACTATAAATATATACATGAATATGTATGTATATACCACTGCTACTGTATTTAAGTCAAGATTTAGTTCGCTCGTTCGAATTACCTTGTTCGCCCACACTTATTGGCTCGTAGTGCTTAACTCATTTTGAATAACCCTAAAACGGTGCCTATTAATTTTGCTTGAAGTCGTTATTTTAAACATTTGTTCATACACACCCGGCATGAACATCATTTACTTATGACAGCACCAAATAGGAACTAGTTCCACAACAAGTCATTATGGGGCAATTAAGCTATGGCCGAGCCACAATGAAGTTTTTATTTAGATGCGTTCAACGCAATTTTATGCATGACAGTAACATCGCCACAATCACGCAAAATGTGGCGTTTGTTAATGGAACATTCCAAAAAAGTACGTTTTATAACAAAACGTATGATTTCACACAAATATTACTTTAACTCAGTTGAAAATTATGTTTATATGAATGAGGATAAGTTTTGGAGTACTAGCAAACTCTTAAAGTATTCTTTAAAGCCCGTCACATAAGCAGTTTTTCATGCAGATGCGTTTAACGCAGTATTATGCAAAATGAGTGGATTACTCGTATTTTCATGGAGCACGGCAGATCCAGCAACACTGGCGCCATCTGACATGAAAAAGTAGCCAACTTCCAACTTTTGTTGCAAGCAAACCATAAGAAGAAGAATTTGACATTTGCTTTGGCTAATGGTGCTTTCACACTTTGCAAGTGAAATTATTTTTCCCACTCGTTGGAACTTGTAACGTAGCAAATGCTACGCCACAATATCTATTTCCTGTTTAGCGCCCACCCCTAACATCATATTTTCCATTTACTGCCCACCCCTAGTAGTGTATGTACCGGCATTCATATATACATACATATCGGCCCAACAACCATCGCGCAAGCACAAAGCAAGCCAGCGATGGTGAACGCACAATGCTTGGGAATTTTCATTCGTGGCGCGCTGTGCGCGACAATGCGAGCATAATTCCCAACGTGTTCATAGTTACCTATGAATAAAATGATTGGCCGGAATACACCAGGCACACATCGCCGTAGGTAAGTGAAGTGCGTCAATGGCGGCCGATAAGGGGTGCCCTTTGGGTTAGGAGGGTGCGTTACAATGTCGGTTCCACAGATGGTACGCCCCCCTGCTTATCGGACACCCCGCAGGTTTACCCACATTTCCGGTGAGTAAGACGGGATTTACACCCCTTATTACCCATCGGAAAGGTAATGCACGAGCAGCCTTCTCGGGTAGGAAGGAAACCCGTCCCAACGCCAGTGGCGGGGCGGATTTCCCCACTACCCTGGCAGACTGCCCGAGCCAATATAAATACATTGTAGAGGCTCCCTTTGGGTCGACGGGGGGTAAAGTTACAAGGTCGGTTCTGCCGATGGTACTTCCCCCCAGGCCTATTGGGCAGCCTTACCCATATTCCAGGGACTCCCTTTGGGTCGAGGGGGCTAAAGTTACAAGGTCGGTTCTGCCGATGGTACTTCCCCGGCCTATTGGGCAACCCTAATATTTTGTAATCATCTCCTCTGAGTAAGACGAGGCTCACCCCCTATTACTCAGAGGAAGGGTAATGCACGAATATACGGCTCTGGTAAGAGGGGAACACGTCCCAACGCCTGCGGCGGGACAAACTCCCCTACTACCCTAGCCAATATATTGTAGTTAGTTATACTAGCCTCGTACTAATAGACACACTTCGCCGTAGGTACAACATCACCACGATCCCGATCCTCGGACATCCCATCCCGAAGTCTAGCCACCACCGTCGTCATAGCTATTTGGTGAGAGCCACCGTCACTCAGTACTCTCTCTTCGGGCGTGATCCTAACTACCGCCGTCATTACTACCGCCGTTAGCACCCCTTAGCGAGAGCCACCGTCGTCTTCACCATCTCAGCCACCGCTTAGCTAGCACTCTATCTCCCTCTCTCTGTGGAGAGCAGTCGTTCTTGGATTACACTATATTGTCAGCGACACTACCTAGTGAACATCTCTCTCTCTCTCCTGGATTCAAGGTTGTGGATATTTTAGCCTGAGAGCCGCGTGTGTGTGTGTTCGAAATAAAAACACTAATTTACTATGTATTTATTTAGGTGGGGAAGTGGGACCTCCACCTCATAAACTTTTCTAACATTTTCCACAGCTTAAAATTGCAATTTAACAAATGGCTTCGACTACGAGTAAGAAGTGTATGTCTATCTTTGACAGCAGTCTAAAGTTCGAAACCGATCATTATAAAATTTTCAGGGTAGCTATGGATATGATCACAGATAAATGCTATCGATGAAAATTTGTTCAAAATATAGCTAAGTAAAATTAGCAATAGAGAATGATTAGAAAAAGCTAGTCGCAAATTACTCACGAAAACTCAATCGACAGAAAAAAAGTATTGCAAAGTCATTAATTAAAATATATAAATATTTGAGTGCGAATGAACTTTAAGGTTCAAAAAGCTATTTTTGCTCCGCCCAAAAATAAAGTTTATGGTCATTTTTGTTAGGTAATTTATTTGTTAAAAATACCATTTTTTTTTGTTGTTTTTATATTGAGCTTTAATTTCTTTCTCCTTTCTATGCAGCTTCTGTTTTCTTAAGCGTTGAGATAAATTTTTTTTCATGTGACTTAATGGGACAACAAGTTGCTTAAAAACATGGTGGCGGCAATATTATGTAAATTTTTAATTGATTTGGAGGCCAGCGTGGTGGTGTTGTGCTTCCCCTACCACATCGAAAGTCCTGGGTTTAAACCCCGGGGAAAAGCAAGATCGAAAATTTAAAACAGTATTTTTCAAACACTCCGATTGCATTTTCCCCATGGAAAGCTTCCCAGTGAAAATTCATCTGTTTTGGAGATGCCGTTCGGAGTCGGCATAAAACATGTTGGTCCCGTCCCGCCAATTTGTAGGAAAAATTAAAAGGAGCACAACGCAAAGAGAAACTCGGCCTCAATCTCTTCGGAGGTTATGGCACCAAGTATTTATTTAAGTGATTTGACAGTTGTATAACAAAAGAATATCGCAACTACAAATAAATTATAATAAATATGGAAAACCCATACAAATATTTGATTAGGTGCTCCTTAGCATATCTTTGTCGCCTCCAGGGTTTTGATGTCGTTTACATTCCATGAAGTCAATAAATATCATTGTCATTCCATTTTATCAAATCTTTTTTTATTTAAATAATCTTCAAAATGTTTTTTAGGTCAGACAATATTTATGTGCCTATCTCTGGCGTTCGTTTAATCCTCTTGCTTTAACTAATGGGTTTATAATAGCTAAAGTCAACTTGTAAAATAAGGCATCAACTAAGCCCTCCAACTTGCTGGTCTATATGTAACTAAATAACTTCGTAGCGGGGAAAAAGGGTTCGGGCCAATTTTGCCGGAATGAAATTAAACGATAGGAAGTGTTTTGAATGCTTTTCCTTCTGAATATTATTGAAACTGGAGAAGAATAAGAATGGTTTTCAATCCAAAAGCGGGCAGGAGGAGACTTGAGCTGAGCAAGGATTTCAAGCCAATAAGTCTCACGTCGCTCGAATTAAAAACACTGAAGATATTACGATATATACATAATGATGAGTTCCCTCTTTCTATGGCATAACATGTGTATTTGAGGGGAAAACCTACAGAGTCTGCGCTACATGAACAATGAAACAATTAACTATATGCGCATTTGTTGTCGTGGAAGACGCCTACAGCAACATGACAACATGAATTCTGCCTCGATAGAATCTGCTCGCGGCAAGGCAAGGGGAAGAACCAATAAGGGATTTTTATCTTTGCCCTATCTCGCTGATATCGTTTAGAGAGTATTTAGCTACTTAGTAAGGTTCCGGCAGCATATAACTGCCCATAGTTAGAAACCTAGTGTGCGCTAGAGCCGAGTATTTAAATAGGTGGTACGCGACTGTTTCTTTGCCGGCCTCCTCGCCGCAGCTCCTGCAAATGCTGCTAAAAGGGATCCCCGTTCTCTCAGCATGCAGACCAAGCGGCCAGTATCCCATTATTGTAGTAGTGATCCTAAAGATTTATTTCCTTGACCTATTTAGTAACTCCCTCTATTCTCCTACTATCGTAACAGTATCCAGCAATGTCCCTTCGTAGCAGCCCGCAGTGCCCCTGCCCTTGTAAGTTCGTCTTTCTCATTGCCCCCTCCCCCTTTTCAACCGCCAGGAGCGTGCAAGCCCCCTCTAAACCCAGAAATTCCGATTGGAATATGCTAGCAAATAAGGGAAGGCAGATTTGATACTCTCTACGAAAAAGTACAGGTGGCTTTGATTTACCAAAGCTAAGGCCAGCAATCAACCTTATCAGATAGTCCGAAGCACCTGGCGCTATTAATTAACTGGATTGCTTTCTATGCCTGTAAATCGTTGTTCAGCAAGATGGCTGTGTAATGACATAATGGCTGTCTAAGGCTAAGTGGTTATAGCCAAAAGCGCGGTATCCACATCGTAAGAAAACGCTCAAGAAATTTTTTTATTTTCCTCTAGTACGCCAAAGTTGAAGTTGTTTTATTTGTATTAAATTTAAGGTTACAGCACTAATCTCGAAAGCAATCTTATAAATTTTGAAGTTTGGCTTACAAGAAGAAAATTAAAAAATTCCTTTGTATATGCCGCGCTAAAAGGAGAAAATTTGATTTTTTTACGTGAACGCAAAAGTGAAGTGAATGAAACAAGGACAAGGAGATTTTGAGTAGGTCTAGAGCAGACAACCAAACATTTAAGGCGGTTTGTATCGGTCATTGGGCTTTAAGCACGGCACAACAGTAAGGTCGCCGGAATCAAGCAAGATGTTGCGTTTATAAATATGAAGATACTTCAGACTTGGCATTTGCAGTTTATTTCGCCTTGCCCATTCACATACAAAATTTAGCGAAGCACTGTTATAAACATCCTCACTTTATAGCAAAAATATTTGCCAACATGACTATTTCTTGTCGTATTCATTTATTATATTGAAGATTTTAATTACGAAAAATGTTAGAAAAGTTACCAACGAGTGGGAAAAATAATTTCACTTCAAAGTGTGCCAGCACCCTTAGTTCTTCTTATGCTTTTCTTGCAACAAAGTTGCAAGTTGGATACTTTACCTTGTCAGATGGTGCCAGTGTCGCTAAATCTACCGTTCTCCATAGAAATACGTACAATCTACTCATAATGCATGCGATTGAGTTAAACGCATCTACATATATGAAAACCCGTTTAAACGGTTAAACGCCTATTAAGTAAGTAAGTAATATTAAAAACTGCTTGTGTGACGGGGCTTTAACTGAGAAACATTAATGCTCACTTAAATAAATAAATAAACGCTAGCGAATACTACTAATGTTTAAGTACGTGCTTTCCTTTTCTCTGAGTGTATGCCACTGTGGTAGTTTTTTACCATCAATTAATAATCGAAAACCAATTTAGTAGCGTAATGATATAAAAGGCTTTGAAGCACCATATATTGCTATCGGCAATGCAAAATCTTCATGCATTCAAATAACGCCTGCGCATTGGCACAAAACAAATAAAATCAATAAATAAAATTAAAAATACAAAGAAATAAACTCATAACGAGGAAGCAGCAACAAAACAAAAAATATTAAAACTCATTAAACTTAATATCGTATGCTCTTTATCGCGTGTCTAATAAGTAACCGCGCCAACGATTTTCGATATTGCGGTTTTGGTGGGCAGTCCATAATTCCAAACATAGATGTTCACTTAAAGCCCCGTCACATAAGGTTTTTGATGCAGCATCTTTCGCTTACAGCTGAGTAGACTGGATGTATTTGCATGGACAAATGGCGCATCACCAGCGCCATCTGACGTGAAAAACTTCCATCTTTTGTTGCAAGCAAAGCATAAGAAGAAGAATTGGGCAAGTGTTTTGGCTATGAGTGCTTTTAGACTTTGCAAGTGTAACTATTTTTCGCACTCGTTGGTACTTTTATAACATTTATCGCAATTAAAAATTGCATTTTAAGAAATTTGATAGTGTTTATAACTTCGGAAATTTTTTTATCAGCCCAATTCTAAACGAAAATCCGCGCGAGTTTTTTCCCTTTTCCCATTCCTCGTATTCTAAATAAAAATTCCATGTGAGTTTTTTCACTTTTCCCTTTCCTCCTATTCTGAACAATGTTCGAAAAAACGGAAACCGGTTATGGGAGAAAAGTAGGTATTATGAATGTGAGGGAGAGGGAGATTTCTCTGCCATTTCATAGGAGTTTTTTCACTAGTTAAATTAAAGGCAATGCATCAAAATTGTTAAAGGAAATTGGTTCTTTTAAGAAAGAACACTTATTTGTACAAATTTGTGCTAAAATATGTATTTGGGGTATTCCATCCCATTTCGACCAATTTTGAACCCGACCCCTTTAGAATTGGCTGAAAGTTTTTCTTCTTTTTCTAGCTTACGAAAGACGTTTTTCAGAATTTTTTCAAATTTTTTCATCCAACTTATAAAAAAGTTATGAATTTAAAAAAAAACACCGTTTTTGTTTTCAAAATGCTATAACTTTTTCAAAAATTGACCATTTGGGATCTTTTTTTTTAATTTGTTTTTAAATGTACTTTTCGGATAAAATACAAAAAAAATTTTAAAGTTGTAATTTTTCAGTTTTTCGGAGATTTTTGAATTTCGCCATTTTTTTTCTCATAAAAAAATTCAATCAATTCTGCAATCATCCCCACTAATCCCGGAGTGGGCCGATTTTTGTATTGAAAAAAAACTTTAAAAATTTTTTGTATTTTTTCCGAAAAGTACATTTAAAACAAATTTAAAAAAAAAGATCCCAAACGGTCAATTTTTGAAAAAGTTATAGCATTTTGAAAACAAAAACGGTGTCCAACTCAAAATAAGTTATGACTTTAAAAAAAAACCGTGTTTTTTTCAAAATTCTATAACTTTTTCAAAATTGACCGTTTGGGATCTTTTTTTTTAAATTTGTTTTTAAATGTACTTTTCGGAAAAAATACAAACAAATTTTTAAAGTTTTTTTTTCAATTAAAAAAAAATCGGCCCACTCCGGGATTAGTGGGGATGATTGCAGAATTGATTGAAGTTTTTTATGAGAAAAAAAATGGCGAAATTCAAAAATCTGGAAAAACTGAAAAATTACAAAAAAAAACTTTAAAAATTTTTTTGTATGTTTTCCGAAAAGTACATTTAAAAAAATGTAAAAAAAAGATCCCAAACGGTCAATTTTTGAAAAAGTTATAGCATTTTGAAAACAAAAACGGTGTTTTTTTTTAAATTCATAACTTTTTTGAGTTGGATGAAAAAATTTGAAAAAATTCTGAAAAACATCTTTCGTAAGCTAGAAAAAGAAGAAAAACTTTCAGCCAATTCTAAAGGGGTCGGGTTCAAAATTGGTCGAAATGGGATGGAATACCCCATTTACATTCTACCACAATATTCTCACTGTTAAAACAACACAACAACAACCACAATATTCTTTATTTTAAGACGAAAAGTATATCATAAGCAACGGAAGAGCTAAACTCGACTTGGCCGCCAGAAAATGTCTATGCAGAATGAAAGCAGCCAAACTAAGGCGGATTTGTGTTATCCCGCCGTCTTCTTCTTCTTATGCTCCTCTGTTGATGTTGCTGTGGCACAAATTCATTACTCATTTCAGTGAATACCACATGAAATGCAATAATGTGCATTGTTTATACCTTATTTCTTAATTTCAAACAAATTCGCAAAAATAATTAAACTTTCATTTTTTAAACAAAATAAGAAATGCGCAACGAAATTTCAATTGACAAAACAGCTGACTTCGAAAATTCGAAATTCCTATTCCCCAATTATTCTTCTCCCTAGGAGAAAAGAATTGGAGGAATTTTTCCGCGGGAATAAAAAAATCCGCGAGAACAAAATTCCGCGCGAATATTTAGAATTGGTCTGTATGTGAATGGCCAAGCCGTAAAAAAATTTCAACTGCTGAGTTTGATGTTTTGTTTATATTTACAAATGCAACATCTTGCGTGATTTCAACGATGCAAGCTTTTGCATCAAACTTCATGAACATGAGATATTGCATTGTGACGCGGCCATTACACACTTACAATAGAAACACATTCACAAACTTGGGTCAGCTATGTTGGAGCAGCGCACGCTTAAATTTCGAGCATTAAGGCTTTGCAAAGCGCGTTTTGCTATCCATAATTATTGTGATTATTTGCTCTTGTGATTCTTTCTATTGTGCTTTTCCCCTTTTTTTGGATGATTATCATGCTACGGGTGTTGTACCATTTGCTGGGCAAACAAACTGATCCGTAAAGCTGAGTAATGCGCTACTTCCTTCATCTGGTTCTTTAATAATATTATTAATATCCAAGTAAACTTTTCGAAAAAAATATATGACTTACGCCAAATTGTAATGAAATAAAAAGGAGATAAAAAATATTCAATCTTGCCTTTGTATAAAAGAATCAAAACGTAGCGGAAAAGCTATCTCTAAACACAGACATGACATAATGTTGATGAATTTTGATTTTGAAATTTAAAAAAGAGCCACTGTAGGCAGGCAATAAGAAACAAAATCATAAAGGCAGAACGCAATCACCGAACCTCGGTAATTTTTTTCTCTAAGTCCATTTAAAAGTTATTAAAAGTATAAAAGTCACGCTCTACCTTTGCCTTGTTCCACGTTTCAAGTCTGTAGCTCAATGAAAATTTTCATAATTTATGAGTTTTGTAAATATCTCTAACTGTGCGCCACCTGGCGTAACCTTTTGCGGTACATATGTCCGTTCTCAAATTTCAAGTCTTGGCATATCGATATTTTTGGCGTGTAAACTTCGTTGCTCATGGTAAGGTGGAATTGAGAATATAAGCGTAAGGGACTTAAGGAGTCATCTCCGTAAGCACTATGAAGAAATCCGGTGCATAAGAACTCAGCCGTTTTATCTTGATTAGTCGGCACATCCACGATGAGTTACCACAGGTTTATGCCGATAATTTCCCGGAGAGTCCCGTTGAGGAAAGCAATCTCTTCAGTAAGACGCGCATCGCTTGGGCAAAACTTCGATATGGAAATTGTAATAGGTCAAACACTTACTAAACCAGAATCAACCCCTGGCATACCCAATTGCAATGTAAAACCAACGTCTCTAATACCTATATATGTTTTGACCAACCCTGTTGAACTAAGATTTTCTTTGAACTCCCGTTAGAGGATATTGAAGACAATTTGTGCGTGATCGCATCTATTGGATGGGGTGAATATATTGCTATAACAACAACAGAACAAATTAAGGCAAGGAAAGTACGGTCGTGTTATAAATTTTTTACCGATTAGTTATCGGTTTCCTATCGACGTGTTATGGGCATGCATATTATCAATTTCGGTATATTCTAGGTGAGTTATCGACGAGATATAGACGAGTTATCAATATTCTATCAAAGGGTTATAATTTGCTATCAATAACAAAGATTATCAATGTGCTACCAATTTATATTTCGAAGATAAAAATTCGCTATAAGTGTTAGGCCTATAATAACACAATGACTTATCGGTATCGGTTGGTACCTATAGGAAGCTCACAAAGTTATTCCAACCAATACCCCAAAATTATTTATTTCGCGTAAGTTTCCTGCGTTTTGATTTAACTTCAACACCTGGGCGAGCTTTGATATTACACAAATATAAATTTTCTGAACGTACAGCTGTATTTTTACACATTGAACTTTAGGAGTACTACGTGCTCCCGCCTCTTTTTCAATATTTGTTGCATTTCCGCGGAGCTCTGAACTATGTGTGAAGTTTCAAGTTTTAAGTTTTTTTGTTTTTGAGTTTATCGGAATTGTTTCCCTTTATTAATGCATTGTCAACGGGTTCTCAACTACGTATCAGGTATCAAGTTCGTATCTCAATGGAAAGTCTCTCGAAAATTACTCTTTAGAGCAAGGTCACATCCTCTCCGTAGGATTTTCTTGAATATCTACATATATCCGTACACTCTCTAGGGAAGCCTGTTATCATCTTAATTGAATAGTTTTCCGAACCATTTTTAAGTTGAAGAAGCTTGGCCTGAATTTCCTCAGAGGTAAGTCGCGCCAATTATTATTGTTCTTTTTTTGCATTATTTCGGTCTATGAACGAAGTGAGAGGGATCAGTTTGTAACTCACAGGGAAATCTCCAAGGCATTAATCGCGAAAATTCCCGACTCGGGCGCCACCTAGCAGAACATTTTGTAATAGGCATTGCACTCTTATTGGCCTCTGAATGACATTTGAGACTCAATCGATCCCATAATTTTGAATCACGTATAAATTTTCCAATTATCTCGACCCGTATGCCACCTAGCTAAAATTTTGAATTGAATTGTATTTGTAGCATAAACTAGGCGTAAAGTTTTGAGTTCCTTCCCGTGTGCCACCTAGCTAAAATTTTGAATTGAATTGTATTTGTACCATAAACTAGGCGTAAAGTTTTGAGTTCCGACGAGAATTTAAAGATCGATCGATAAAATTCCTCCTATACTGGTAGAGATTTTCTAAAGATCTCTAAATATCTCACTCCTTACGACAGCTAGAAGAATTTTATATCTCATGTTACATGGTCATCGCGTTTCGCACTATGTTCCAAGTTTTACGACTCGAACTCCAAGGGAAGTGACTCAAAAAACGATTGCACGATTTCTGAGATTTGCGGATAAACATGAGAGCGACAAATACAAAGGAAGTCAAGAGCAATGAAAAAGGAAAATATTTCTGAGCAATACAAATATTTTTGAAAGTTATTGTTACCCTTTGCCAAGCAACTATGAATGTAACTGTTGTTGTTGCTGTTGCTGTTGAAATAAACCATGTTAAAGTAGAATCGTGCACGAATTTCTATACAATGGCCACTTTTGGATTATAATGAAAATAAACTTTCATAAAATCTAGCAACAACAAAGCGGCACAGATACAAAGTAGTAGAAAATTCAAAAAACAAAAAACTTAAATTACTGACCGCGCACGCGCAACCAATTCCTTTGCTATGTATTTACGCTTTAACTCTGGTTCATCCGTTTTATGATGTTTATCTGCACTCGCTTGCAATTTTCGCTCTTGGTTATTTTCGTTATTGTTGCTGTAATATTATTTGCTGTTGTTGTTGCCGTTCTAAGTGTTTCCTACAATTACTTGATAGGCGTTCGTTCATTTTGTTGTTATTGTATGTATTTCCACTATCATTTTCCATAAAATGAAGTTTACTGTTTATAATCTTAAATGCGCTTTTACTGCAACAATTGCACTTTGTTGCAAGACCAGCTGCATACATATTTATGTAAGTATACATCACGCTATTGTTGTAATATCACTGATTATAGAGGACCAGAAGAAGCAGCCTTGCTGTAAATAAAAATTAATGTTTTTTTGCTGTCTACCTTTTAAAGATAAAAAGGATGTTTACACTTATTTTGTTTACTCATAAATATTATTTTTATTTAATTTGAGATTTTTACTTTTGCTTATTGTTATGAAAACAAATATCTTCTCAACGCATTCGAAGAATTCATTTCTTTGATGTATTCGAGTGAAAAGTTCTCCAGAAGATTTATGGTCCTGATGCCGACGACGTAAATCGAAGAAGGTTTGATAATGAGCTGTATGAGCATTACTCAGATATCAACATAGGGCAATGAATAAAAGCTTAAAGGCTTCGCTGGCTAGGCTTTTTATGGGAATGGTTGAAAGCAGAGGGAAGGTGCATACCTGCTATAAGTCGGAACAGACAGTTTGAGGAAAACTTGATTGATCTTCTTTGGTGCTCGCTTTGACGCCAGTCATCGCGAAGCAGGCTTGTTACGCAACAGCTAAAATCTCCTAGAAGGTTAAGCATCAAATAATCGTGGTTTTAATCTGCTGCTAATTCAAGTTCAGGAAATCGCAAGTAGCCTTGTCTGAAACACAGCTGCTCTTCCCATCTTCGCGTCACCGTAAAGCACCAATACACCGCGTATTACTGGGCATGTACGTTTTGTGTACAATTGGCACCGAGACGCAGCAACATATAGATATCATCGTACCCAGCGTTGCCATATATTTTTTTTCCAAGTCGTCAGACGCCGCCCAAAAATCGTCAAAAATCGTCATATCTATGGCAACAACCAATAACAACCAAAGTTGAGTTGGGACGAAGTTGTGTTATTAACAGGGGACGTACGATTGTATTCGCCGAAAAATGAGATCGGCGCATTTCATTCAACAATATTAACTTTAAAAGCGCTTTTCTGAAAATTGTCTTTGATTGTTATTTCTTGTTGCCACATACAACATATAAAGTCGTTTTTAATTCATTTCTTTTTATTTTGTGAATAACAAGAACGTCTTAAAAGATAAATTTTGTATTACATACAAAAGGTACTTGTTTTCAGTCATTTTAACAATTGTTTTTTTTTCTTTTTTCTTTGAGCTCAAATCATTTTAGTTTCTTAGTTATACATTTTCGCGCTCATTTTTTTGAGCTTATATATTTGCGGTTCATTATTATGACAGGAAAAGTTATGCAATTTTAAATAATCTTGAGCTAACAATATTCGGTTCTGATTTTTGTTTTGTTTGAATTATTTTAGAAAAAATTCGTTCTGCACTCGCTGATGTGTGTGGAAAGCACATTAGATATGCAACAAATGTACATAAATTAGAAAAAGCGTAGGTTGTGTCAGCTCTTTTGATAGTAGAAATAGTTTTCCAAAAAACTTCTGGAGGAACCTTAAAAATGTCTTCAAAATATGTCTTAAATTCTTAAAACTTTAATTCCCTATACTCGCTATCAATATCCTGCACAATTTTCTGATCAATTGTGTGCGACAAATGTTGTAAGACCATATGCAAAGAATCAATTTTTTTCCAGCAACTTCTTTGGGATCCATGAAACTTAAGTTTTGTAGAACAACTTTTTTAAAATCAAAACGCTTTTTAATTTGATCACACAGTTCAATATAAAAAATAATATAATCTTGTTGAAATTTCATTTTTTCTTGCTCGGAAATGTTAGAGGCGATAAGCGTATCCATCGCATAAACTCCTATATAAATCTGATCATTTTCCAATATATGTATATGAAATCTTTTTATAATCTATAATTTCTATGTTGTATAATGTAATACATTCTGGCTTTACAAAATTATACAATATACTCAAATAAAGTATTTTTATTTCTGAATACATATTACGGTTGCCAGACCGAAAATGTCGAAAGGGGGACAGATAATAACAAATTGGGGGATTTGGGGGTACAACAGATAGAAAAAGGGGGTATCTTTGGGGGGACTAATACAACTAATTATATTGAACAAAATCATTGATTTATTCACTCATACAACAAAAACAAAAACAACTCATAAATAAAATTCCATGAGATCAAACAAAGTTACCCTCTTTATACATAAAAACACATATATTTATATTCAGCCTTTAATATGGCACAAAAATATTTTCATATCAAAATCCTATTTCAATTCCCCAAAAAATGTACATACATTCATTTTGTATATCAGTTCGTCCTATTAGTGAGGACAACACATCGTATAATTCGATTTTTTTATCCGCCCGTAGTATATAAACGTAAGCAAGAAGTGAAAGTTTGCGGGCGAAAATGGGGACCTACGCTACCTTCCGTAGCAAGGGGGACAAAAAGTCAAAATGGAGGATGTCCTCCCCAATTGGGGACGTCTGCAAACCTAATACATATTATGTTCTTGAAGCCCCTCACTTTGGAAAATTTTATTAACTTTTTGAATATTTGAACATTTTGAAGGATATACTTCAGAAGGTCAGATAAATTTCATTAATATCATCCAAGTTATCAAGAATGGTTTTTTCACTATTTTTTCAACATTAACAGGGAAGCTAAAAAATATTTTTAATGGCTCATAAAGTTGTAATACTCTCTAAAGATAGCCAGCGAGTTTGACATGGATGTAGCATCTTTTTCGGCTGCAATTCCAATAGCTCAATTTCACAAATTTATCCATTTTGCTTTAATTCTTTCACTTTCACTTTCGCACCCAAATTCTTCTTGCGCCGCTTGTATGTATATACATCAAATGTCATTCTTGCACAGTGCTAGTAAGCGTATAAAAGATAAGCGGAAATGTCAATAAAACTTAGTGTTGGAAATGGCATACAAAGTAAAAAAGCGCGTATCTCAATTTTTAATATATATATATATGTAATTTCTTGGTGTTTAGATATTTAAAAGAAATCTTAAACAGAAGGCAGGCTTAAATCGTCATTTTTCATTACAAGATCGTCCCAGCATCATTCTAGTTGAAAATCGTCAAAATGACGACGGCGTCGTCAATCTGTCAACGCTGATCGTACCATCGTGTTTTTCTGGGTTCGCTCCAAACGTATGCTGCGGACACCGGCGTTATGTTGTGAGTGAGAAACGGTCACATCGCCAAGCCTAAAATTTCTCTCAGTGATCAGGTGTGAGATCCGAGTGGAGTAATCATCAGGTGTCGGTAGCGGGAGAAGCTTCTCGACAACAAACTTTCCTTGGGTTACTGTTTGCACTTTCTTTGGTATGTGCATATCATGGCTGTCGTAAGATAATCGCTCGAGTCGATATTTGGACCTCGAAGTATGCGCACATTCCGGACACTGATGCATCGATTTTATGTCGAATTTTTCGGTCAAAATACAGCTTGGCGCATCTTTTTAAGCTGCAACCTAATACTGCAGATGCTCATATTTCTAGCCGCTGTGAAGTCAGTATGTGGGGAGTTGTTATATCGTGGACCCATCACACATATTTATGGTATCCTGTTTTCTTTTTGCTTTTTCTTGCAAAGAGGCAGGATCTGTTTTTGGGAAGTTTTTCAAGCAAAAATACGGAGGTGCGACAACGTCAACGACCACAACGTCAATCGGCCTTATTACCACTTCAAATAGCCCAAAGTCAATTGAAGTTATGATCATAAGTACTGGTCACATTAAATTTGAAATAGTTACAATACCAACGATATTGTAGCGACTTTTCGGCAAATCTTGATTATTCTACACCTTCTATTATAGTTTGAATATCTGAACTGTCGAATAAATAACTTAAGTATTCAGTATAGCAAAATGTTTTTTATTCACACTACTTTGGTAGTACTACTTCACAACTAGATTACTCGTGTACTTCACTGATAGCGTGTTAAAATAAACTGATTGATTAATCCTCAGCGTGCGCTGCTTTTATACTCTCTGCTGCCTCGTTCGTCTTTTCCTCCTAAGATCTAGACTTTTCGCGAACAGCCTTCTCGAACAGCTGTTAATTTATGTTTCCTTTCTGTATCTAATATTCACGTTTTCTTCTAGATATATGTGTGAGTAATAACTTCTGCTCTTAAGTGATGATTACATGATATGTGACTGTTTATTTTATACTCAGTTGAGCAGAGCTCACAGAGTATATTAACTTTGATTGGATAACGGTTGGTTGTACAGGTATAAAAGGCATCGAGATAGATATAGACTTCCATATATCAAAATCATCAGTATCGAAAAACAAGTAAGGAAGGTTAGTTCGGGTGTAACCGAACATTACATACTCAGTTGAGAGCTATGGTGACAAACATAAGGGAAAATAACCATTAGGAAATATGAACCGAGGGAAACCCTGGAATGTGTATCAAATGAAAGGGCATTAATGAGTATTTTATGAGAGAGTGGGCCATAGTTCTATAGGTGGACGCCATTTAGGTATATAGCCATAAAGGTGGATCAGGGTTGACTCTAGAATGCGTTTGTACGATATGTGTATCAAATGAAAGGTGTTAATGAGTATTTTAAAAGGGAGAAATCCTTAGTTCCATAGGTGGACGCCGTTTCGAGATATCGCCCAAAGGTGGACCAGGGGTGACCCTAGAATTTGTTTGTACAATATGGGTATCAAACGAATGGTGTTAATGAGTATTTTAAACAGGGAGTGGGCCTTAGTTCTATAGGTGGATCTCCGTTTCGAGATATCGCCATAAAGGTGGACCAGGGGTGACCCTAGAATGTGTTTGTACGATATGGGTATCAAATGAAGGTGTTAATGAGTATTTTAAAAGGGAGTAGTCCTTAGTTCCATAGGTGGACGCCGTTTCGAGATATCGCCATAAAGGTGGACCAGGGGTGACACTAGAATTTGTTTGTACAATATGGGCATCAAACGAAAGGTGTTAATGAGTATTTTAAAGGGAGTGGGCCTTAGTTCTATAGGTGGACGCCATTTCGAAATATCGCCATAAAGGTGGGCCAGGGGTGACTCTAGAATGTGTTTGAACGATATGGGTATCAAAAGAAAGTGTTAATGAGTACTTTAAAAGGAGTAATCCTTAGTTCCATAGGTGGACGCCGTTTCGAGATATCGCCATTAACGTGGCCAGGGGTGACTCTAGAATTCGTTTGTACAATATGGGTATCAAACGAAAGGAGTTAATGAGTATTTTAAAAGGGAGTGGGCCTTAGTTCTATAGGTGGACGCCTTTTCGAGGTATCGCAATAAGGTGGACAAGGGGTAACTCTAGACTTTGTTTGTACGATATGGGTATCAAATGAAAGGTGTTAATGAGTATTTTAAAAGGGAGTGGGCCTTCGTTCTATAGGTGGTCGCCTTTTCGAGATATCGCCATAAAGGTGGACCAGGGGTGACTTTAGAATATGTTTGTATGATAGGGTATAAATGAAAGGTGTTAATGAGTATTTTAAAAAGGCGTTGGGGCTTAGTTCCATAGGTGGACGCCTTTTCGAGATATCGCCATAAAGGTGGACCAGGGGTGACTCTAGAATGAGTTTGTACGATATGGGTATCAAATTAAAGGTATTAATGAGAGTTTTAAAAGGGATTGGTGTGAAGGCGTTTTTTGCAGATATCGACCAAAATGTGGACCAGGTGACCCAGAACATCATCTGTTGGATACCGCTAATTTATTTATATATGTAATACCTGCCAAGATTTTAAGGGTTTTTATTTCGCCCTGCAGAACTTTTTCATTTTCTTCTACTTAATATGGTAGGTGTCACAACCATTTTATAAAGTTTTTTTGTAAAGTTATATTTCGCGTCAATAAAACAATCCAATTAACTTACCATGTTTCATCCCTTTTTTCGTATTTGGTATAGAATTATGGCATTTTTTCATTTTTCGTAATTTTCGATATCGAAAAAGTGGGCGTGGTCATGGTCGGATTTCGTTCATTTTTCATACCAAGATAAAGTGAGTTCAGTAAGCACGTGAACTAAGTTCAGTAAAGATATGTCGATTTTTACTCAAGTTATCGTGTTAACGGCCATGTGGTAGGACAGACGGACGACTGTGTATAAAAACTGGGCGTGGCATCAACCGATTTCGCCCATTTTCACAGAAACAGTTAACGTCATAAAATCTATGGCCCCTACCAAATTTCAAAGGATTGGTTAATTTTTTGTTCGACTTATGGCGTTAAAAGTATCCTAGACAATTAAATGAAAAAGGGCGGAGCCACGCCCATTTTGAAATTTTTTTTATTTTTGTATTTTGTTGCACCATATCATTACTGGAGTTGAATGTTGACATAATTTACTTATATACTGTAAAGATATTAAATTTTTTGTTAAATTTTACTTTAAAAATATTTAAAGTGGGCGTGGTCCTTCTCCGATTTTGCTAATTTTATTAAGCGTACATATAGTAATAGGAGTAACGTTCCTGCCAAATTTCATCATGATATCTTCAACGACTGCCAAATTACAGCTTGCAAAACTTTTAAAATTACCTCTTTTAAAAGTGGGCGGTGCCACGCCCATTGTCCAAAATTTACTAATTTTCTATTCTGCGTCATAAGTTCAACCCATCTACCAAGTTTCGTCGCTTTAGCTGTCTGTTTGTAATGAATTATCGCACTTTTTCTGTTTTTCGAAATTTTCTATATCGAAAAAGTGGGCGTGGTTATTGTCCGATATCGTTCGAAAATTTCGAAAAATTGAAAAAGTGCGATAATTCATTACCAAATACGGATTAAGCGATGAAACTTGGTAGGTGAGTTGAACTTATGACGCAGAATAGAAAACTAGTAAAATTTTGGACAATGGGCGTGGCACCGCCCACTTTTAAAAGAAGGTAATTTAGAAGTTTTGCATGCCGTAATTTGGCAGTCGTTGAAGATATCATGATGAAATTGGCAGGAACGTTACTCTTATTACTATATATCTGCTTAATAAAATTAGCAAAATCGGAGAACGACCACGCCCACTTTTAAAATAATTAAAATTTGGTAGAGGCTTAGATTCTAGGACGATAACTGTTTTCTGTGAAAAAGGGCGAAATCGGTTGAAGCCACGCCCAGTTTTTATACACAGTCGACCGTCTGTCCTTCCGTCCGCCGTTAACACGATAACTTGAGCAAAAATCGATATATCTTTACTAAACTCAGTTCACGTACTTATCTGAACTCACTTTGTACTTGTGTAAAAAATGGCCGAAATCCGACTATGACCACGCCCACTTTTTCGATATCGAAAATTACGAAAAATGAAAAAAATGCCATAATTATATACCAACTACGAAAAAAGGGATGAAACATGGTAATTGTATTGGTCTATTGACGCAAAATATAACTTTAGAAAAAAACTTGGAAAAATGGGTGTGACACCTCCATATTAAGTAGAAGAAAATGAAAAAGTTTTGCAGGGCGAAATCAAAGCCCTTGGAATCTTGGAAGGAATACTGTTCGCGGTATTACATATATAAATAAATTAGCGGTACCCGACAGATGATGTTCTGGATCACCCTGGTCCACATTTTGGTCGATATCTCGTCAACGGCCTTCACATATACAACTAAGGGCACTCCCTTTTAAAACCTTCATTAATACCTTTAATTTGATTCTAGAGTCACCCCTGGTCACGCTTATGGCGATATCTCGAAAATGCGTCCACATATAGAACGAAGGCCCACTCCTTTTTAAAATACTCATTAACACCTTTCATTTGATACCCATATCATACAAAAAAATTTTAGAGAAACCCCTGGCCCACCTTTATGGCGATATCTTGAAAAGGCGTCCACCTATAGAACTAAGGCCCACTCCCTTATAAAATACTCATTCACACCTTTTATTTGACACCCATATCGTACAAACAAATTCTAGAGTCACCCCGGGTCCACCTTTATGGCGATATCCCGTAAAGGCGTCCACCTATAGAACTAAGGCCCACTCCCTTTTAAAACACTCATTAACACCTTTCATTTGATACCCATATCGTACAAACGAATTCTAGAGTCACCCCTGGTCCACCTTTATGGCGATATCCCGAAAAGGCGTCCACCCATACAACTAAGGCACAATCCCTTTTAAAATACTCATTAACACCTTTCATTTGATACCCATATCGTACAAACAAATTCTAGAGTCACCCCTGGTCCACCTTTATGGCGATATCTCGAAAAGGCGTCCACCTATAGAACTAAGGCCCACGCCCTTTTAAAATACCCATTAACACCTTTCATTTGATACCCATATTGTACAAACGCATTCTAGAGTCACCCCTGGTCCACGTTTATGGCGATATCCCGAAAAGGCGTCCACCCATACAACTAAGCCCACTCCCTTTAAAACACTTACTAACACCTTTCGTTTGATACCATATTGCACAAACGCATTCTAGAGTCAACCTGGTCCACTTTTATAACGATATTCCGAAAAGGCGTCCACCTATAGAACTAAGGTCCAGTACCTTTTAAAATACTCATTAACACCATCATTTGATACCCATATCGTACAAAAAATTCTAGAGTCACCCCTGGCCCACCTTTATGGCGATATCTCGAAAAGGCGTCCACCTATAGAACTAAGGCCCACTCCTTTTAAAATACTCATTAACACCTTTCATTTGATACCCATATCGTACAAACAAATTCTAGAGTCACCCCTGGCTCCACCTTTATGGCGATATCTGAAAAGGGCGTCCACTATAGAACTAAGGCCCACTCCTCTTTAAAATACTCATAACACCTTCATTGGGTACACATGTCTCTAACACACATCCTGGTGTTACCCTTGTGTCTCTTTTTACACACTGGTGATTTTCACCTTTCGCTGTTGTCTCCACAGCTACTCACACGTGCGTATAGTCATGTCGGTTCACGCTGCGAACTTAGCCTTCCTTATCTTGTTCTCTCGCTCTACTCTGTCTGCTGATACGCGTGTACACATATAGTATATGCAGCATTCGCCTTCTGTCGCTCTTAGCTTCGCTGTATTTTGCGTGTATATGCTATAGTGCTAGCTTGCTTGTGCTCTGTTGTGTGCATGTTTTATTTCTCGCAGCATAGTGATGTATCGATATGCTAATAGTCGCCACGATATTGCGATTATACATCGCATCCTGCTTATCGCGAAAACGCGTCATAAAGTCAGCGTCGTTTATTCTCAGCTGGCTCAATTTTTCTGATGCGCGCCTCTACCTCTTACAATTTTAGAAACACTGTTTATATTCAGTTTTAGTTATGTATTTCGTTGTTTTCGTTACATGCTAAGTCGAATGACAGCATCATTTCAAGGTTCATAGTAACATAAATTGATAAATTGTCTCTGAAATTAGGTCAGCGGTCAGGTTGACTGGCCGTGATCCCAAACATTGGAAACGAAACCCCCCGCGCTCCCCCAACAACGCAATATAGATCTGATTGAGTCCGTAGTGTTTACATAAAGTTTGTTTTAACGACCAAGCTGAAACCTGATCAAAACCAGGACTATGTTATAAATAACTCCGTCCTCTTGCAATATCTAGAAGCTTCTAGTGCTGTAGCACTTGCGTGTCTCTATTTTGATCAGCTTGTATCACTCCTAATGCTGGAGTTTTAGCCTGGCAAGTGCAGTGCGTCGAGCACAGAATCTGTGCCGCGTCGTTTCCTTCCTCCAACCCGCACTTCTACATCTGCTATCACACTAACCAAGTCAATTTAAATGGAATGTGATGCAGAAGGCAGTGTCTCAGATACCATTCCTGAGTCTACACACAGTCCTCTGCTTTTATAATGACATAGAAGTCTACTGTGTGTTCAGTCTTAAGGTTTGTACAGGACCTACACCATAATCTTCGACACTTTACAGCCCCGTGACTTGAACCCCACGCCTTTACCCCGCTTGGTCGACTCTGTGCCACCTCTCGCACTTCGCGTTAATCTCGCCCATCTATGTAGGACACTGCGTGTGCGTAGCACAGCTTCAAGGGATGCGCCCGTTTTAAGCTAGTTCGTCCGCTTTTTCGTTTCCCATCTAGTCACGCATATGCCCTGGGACCTTAATATAGACATGTTAGTGCTTCTATACCTTGTCTCGATTCTCTCCGTGACGACTTCTTATACTCTACGCACTGCGCACTAGATGCGTCTATGCGGATTATGCCGTGTGTGCTGCTGGACTGTGCAATATAAAAATTAACCGGTATGCAGCTTAGCTATCTTTTCGCAGGTTTCTTACTCTTTCGTGGTTAGCGGCCTAACACTTCGCGCTTTGAACAACACGCTATCAGTAATCTGGCAGCCTGTAGGCTCTGCTTAATTCCGGCTCACGCATATACGGCAGACCCTCCTTCCGTGCTACTACTTTTGGAACCATCGGTGACACATGTAGCGCCTCGTTCCGCGATTTGCGCACCCTTGCACCACCGTCCCCACTATTGGTGGCCTTAAGAATCTCCCTCGAAGCGAACTCACATAGGGCCATCATGTAGTCTGTTCGTCTATAGTGATTGATGACCTATCTACTATGGCCAATGCATCGGCGCCTCAAGCTGCCCGAAGCACCGTAGGCCTGTGCGGTCGTTAACGACTTGTTTTCTTTGCGTACATGTCCAGGTGAGATGTAGCAGAATGACATAACAGTGCAGTCCGTCGTGGTGTTTTCAGGCTCCCGTCAAGTTCTACATCGATAGTCTGCATACCCCCCTCTAATTTGTTTTGAGGTATGTTGCTTCTTTTGTGTGACCTTTCCACCAAACAAGAACTCCATAGTATAGAATATGGGCTTACTCGCTGTAAACCAATGAGGGCAACTTATGAAGATAATTGAGAATTTGCACATTACAACATAAACATAAAGCACATTGTCGTTAATTATTGCCCAGATATATATCTGTGAGAATTTAGTGTCAGTTACTAATGTACAGTATCGTCGTTAACTTCACCTCGACGCAGTGTGTTCAAGAAACTGGATGTTATAAATTCGTTTATCAGCAGTACCCTTTGAAAATCTTTATGGCGAACAACGTAAAACGTTACGCTAAAAAAAGCCTTTGAAACTTTAGAGCGTGATACTCCAAACAAAAGTAACAACAGGGAAAGTGTTTGAAGATACAAAATGGAGGGAAAGCTAACAAAAAAGGTTGAATAAATATAGATAAGATCATATGGGTCTTCAAAGCACCAGCCATATCTTCTTACATCTTAAACCTAAAAATAAATCATTTGCTTGCCACAAGAAACAGGAATACGGCAATATGCAATTCAGAATCCTTGATGGGCAGAGTTCTTTAATGATAAAAACGATTGCTAAACTGCGAAACGCAAGTTTTTGATGAAACCGAACCGTTTGGATAACTCTGTCTAGAGTATATTTTCACTATATTTTTGTGTGATTCTAAATCTTCCGGAATTAATTTAGGAGGAACAACTTTTCAATTATAGAACTTTGGTTTTTATAGACAACTATCAATGCGGGTTATACCGTGCCGTATGAAGCAATGAAACATCTTTTTTTCTATATAATCGGGAATATTCAGCGAAGCAACCAAAGGAAAATTGTAAAACATACAAAACAATGTTAAAGGAAAAAAATGAAGTAGCAGTGGGCAAGGGGTGTAAATGCATATATTTCATGTTCGTACTATTCGCAGTATGACATTATTCAGGGGTCACGTCTTAGTTTGTTTAAAAAAGTTATTGTAATCTGTTAAAAGGAACAGATTTGTTATTGATTTCGTAATAGATTAATATTGAACAACTGTAGATGAAGGGGATAGGAGAGTTATGGTGTGTAGCTACTGACTCGTGAGCGACATCGAAGTAGGCCTTACATAAGCGATAGCTGTAGAAGAGACCAAAAGATTCCCGACGCCTCTCCCCCAGTGTTTTATAAGTCACATCTTTACGAGTCCGAAGTCCTCACGCAGTATATGTTTTAGTTTCAGAACAGAAGTATCTCCATTGCATCTATTACAGTAATTCAGCCTTGGAAGCACTTAAAGCTGACTGTTATTAGTTATAGTTATTGATTCTTATTGTAGTTACACTGAGGGATTGCTTGCCTGTTTTGTCAATTTCGCCGTGATTGATCGCCGAAGTTCTTTCATGCCAAGTGTATGGACGATGAGTAACATGCAGTTTCGCCTCATGCCCTGATTCTATCTTATTATTTCACATATATCGCTATTGACCAATTACCTATTATTTTCTTTTACATCTTTAATGCCGAAAATCGTAAAACCGTAATGTAAGACAATTGCTTCAGCACTTGCTCGCCTCTGCCCAGCCCACAACACCTCAATAACCTTCTTTTGACAGAAATCAGCCACGCGCACAAAGGATATACGCTCACATTTCCGCAATAAAAAATACTTGCACGGAGCTTAGAAGGGTCCGATGACGAACGATCCGGGCCAGGATTATGTATGTAAATTGTCACGAAAACATTATTGTTAATTAAATTATTAATTAATTATTAATATTCACATTTATGCTTTATGCTTGTTACCTTAGTCCTTTTTATTCCTTTTTTTTCGTTACTCCCAAACAAATAGGTGGAATTAATATTTTAGAGAGGCATAATAGGTTCGCAGAAATTTTTTTTTTTCCAAAACGGTTTTTTCAATATTGGTCATGGTCGGGTCATATTAAAACTAAATTTACGACGGTTTCAAAAACATGGATTCCTTTAAAAAAATTTTTCAAAAACTAATAGTGTCTTAAAACGTGAAGTATCTGAATGATAAAAGCTACTTGCATACATAAAAATGCCTATCAAACTCCTTAAGGTTGAAATCTTTTCAATAAGCAAAATATACATAAGAAAAATCAAATAGGGTCAACTGAAAACTAACCTCCTTATACTTACTTAAATTGATTTGAGCTTTATTTATAAGAAAAATAAATGGAATAATTTTAATTTTGGTTTATTTTAAATTTGAAGTTTTAACAATTGTTGAAATGTAGTGTAGTAGATATTATAGTATATATTTATGTTTTTTCCAAAAATCATACTAAAGATTTATTACTTTTATGCTTTTGGCGTTACATCAAAAAAACTTTAAACAAATAAATTAAAGTATATACTTAGCGACAATAACATAGTATGTTGTCATGTCGTACCACTCTGTTAAATAAAAATAGCTATCGAGTTGTACAAAAATTTAATCTTTAATAATACGACTCTCAGTAAATTTTTAAAGCTTTTCGCAGAAACTTAACTTGTCCAGAGTCGAAGTTTAAATCCATTTAAACTGAGCAACCACCCTATGGGTCCAATGTCTACATTTACTTTCACAAGCAACGTAAAGGGACTGGAAATGTTGATTATATATCGGAACCATGTCCATAAAGAAAAAAACAAAATAATGTAAAAGGCGTGATAACCTCCCGAAGAAGATCTAAGGCCGAGCTTGCTCTTTAACCAATTTGCGTCGTGCTCCTCTTGATTTTTCCCTACAAAATTAGGCCAGGACGGGACACCTACATGATTTTATGCCGACCTAACCGAACTGCATCTGCCAAGGCAGATCGAGTAGTTTTTGTCAACTTGACAGAGCTTTTCAATGGCAGAAAATACAATCGGAGCGCTTTGCCCAGACGCACTGACGAGGGCGACCACCGCGCTTAGACAAATTT
>JARSSU010036998.1:0-25704 GCA_029619165.1 Eurosta solidaginis
ACCCAAATAAAATCTTCAATGAGAAGTAAAACTTCAACACGTAGAAGCTTCATTAATCATTCAAAAAGCTGAATGGAAAATGGTTACAAGACTGTTGATCACCTAAAACAAACATATTTGATTCAAATATGATCCCAAAAATTATTGAAAGACTATACTCAGTTTTCATCATCAAAGGTAATAATATTGATTACTCATTATTGGCCTCTATGGAATCCCGATTTAATCAACGAGTAGGTTGGCGTAGTGAAATCCTTTTTTTCGTTCTCCATTAACAACGTTAACGGATTTTACGTACAAATACGAGGTACATGGAAGGAATCTGTTATCTTAAATGGGGATTAGGAGGCCGTAAACGATATCCTTTCTTCACACCAAGACTACATGGTTAACGCAAAGTACCAGTGTTCATTCGAGGCGACGACCAACACCAACAATAGCATCTAAACACAACTCCCCTTTTTTTGCCACCGTAACTGCCCTAACGTTGAGGTATTAGCACTGAAGAAACGGAAGGAGGGACAACCCATGGGTCACAATATACACTTTTATTAACCCAAAACGGTGACACCTAGACAGCACGGACAATTTTCATTTATCTCCGGATCCAATGCTGGGTTATACTTTCGCGTCGGGACAGCATATGCAATTGTGTATCCACATCTCAGCCATCAATCCTGATGCCAATATCGTAATCGCCCCGGGCACATCATGATCGAGCAGCACACGCCATGCTATGTACCATATGCCAACCACCTCTCACTGAAATAAGCAGTCAAAAAGAGAAAATAGGTCTCAACAGCTGCGAACAAACCATTTGAAAAGAAAATTAAAATCTACCTTGAAACGATTCAAAATGTCTCGAACATATTTGCAACCCAAGCTCTGCATGCATATCCTTGCAATTTCTTATTTATGCCAGCGATCCTGACCTATGCTCCTGATTTGCGACAGCAGCTCGTTGGGTCTCTGCTAGGAGTGTCAAGTGGTGAGCGTGCTTCCTTGTTACAGATTTTCTTGTAGTCTACTGATCCATCCCAGCGCACGACTGGAGTAGACGATTGTATTCGCGTTCACCCATATCATCCTTGTGTTTGGGCACTGGTCTACCTCAAGCACCAAAAGCTTGGCAGGCCAACTGACCCGAATGGCAATTATGAACAGCTGAGAAATAATGAGTTTTACACGATCCTGATCTGCGTCTTATCTGCTGCTGCCGCAGCGCTGTCAATGCTTCCATTTTTGTGGTGGATGTGGTGGTCGCAAAATATTTTCCTTGTAAGATTACACCGTGCAACAGCGGTTTTGAATGCGCAATCAGTTTAACTCTGCGTGAAGGAAAAAGAAAATTGACTGCACTTCCACTTTATGTGGAGGCATTGTTGGTATGCTAAGTGCCGTTTTTTTTAATGCCAGTTTAAGCTTCAGTTGGGGTTGACTGGGGTTTAACCCAGCTAATTTGACCACTTGAAATGAGGAGTCAAATTTTATGCAAACTGTCGACGGGGCAGGTCAGGCTTTGTCCACTTTGACTGTAGTTTTGAACATGCAACCGGGCCTTATCTACATATCTAATCGGAATTCACCACCGGTTGCATATTCCAAGGCGCTCATTTGTTTCTTTACTCTCCGCATTTTCACGATCCTTCTGCAAGGATTGCGTCCGAAAGCAACCTTAGTAAAAATTTTCATTTTTGTACGAAATCTCAAAACTTCAGTGACCGGCGAAAAGTTATTTTATACCTCTTCTCAAAAATTAATAGACAACAAGCTTTCAAGACAAATCTAATAAGTTAAAATATTTCCCAAAAATATTTACTCTTTAAATCCGAAAACGATTTAAGTCCATTTTATCCATTATTGGAATCTAAATATAAAATATTGGAATTTTTTAAACTCGTCATAGCAAAAAATCTACCAAGGAATGCAAAGCAATTTTGAGATTTGGTTATTATTCGTTTAGGCTTTTCAGTCACAGTTGAAATCAATTCGACCTTTAAGACATTTTTAAAGTATTGCACACAATTATTGGCACTCCTTCGGTCTCACATACATACTATATATTTACATACAATGTATCTGCGGCATTTTACTGAAGTAAATTAATTCTATCTGCGCTAAAATGCGAAGGCAGTTTGGGTGAAGTCAATAAAACGCTGATAGTTTGATTGCTTAAACGAACTCGATCAGATACCAATCATCTTTCATCTCACATTTATGATACTCAATCAACCTATTAATGCTTCTTATGGAAACATTCCATTATTTTGCATAATCCCAAGAACGACCTTTTGCAATGCTTGTCAAATAACTATACATAAATATCACCCAATCCATTGCCTGTGATGGATGAAACTAGAAATACTTCTTGGAAATTGCTCCAACTTCCTTCTTTTCCCGTTGCTTGGAGAATCATTTCCATTATCAATTGCCCACAGGTGGCACATTTTCTGCTGTTTGTTGAAAACCGGAATACATATCATCTCCCTCGTAATAAACACCCCCATGTACATTATGGAACGCTGTGCCGCGCAGCGCACGTCCACAAGAACAACAAATAAAACAATTGGTATGATAATAAATTTCCCATAGCTTGACAAGCTTGACCAGCACCTTTGCCCTTATCACCGCATGTGTGACATATACCAAAATATTCACCGTTCCTCGCTTTGCTCAACAATATCTTTAGCGTGTGCACAACCAACCACTATCTAGATGAGCTATTTACATAAGCGCGATCATTAAAAGATTACCCACCTTATCATTAATTCGTAGCTGTGTACCTGAAATGAAATAAAAAGAGTCGCTGAAATGAAAAAAAAAGGAATAAGAAATTAGAAAATTTATAAAATTATCAAAAAAGGGAACGGTACTCATACTTACCCATCACCAGTTTTCTTCATAGTGAAAATTCATTCAAAATGTCTCTATACTCATTTCCATGAATGAATGACATTTTGAATGAACGAAACAAAGTTGCCACTCGGTTCTCACGCAGTAAGCACTTTGCGCGCGATCCAAAGAGTATCACAACTCGGATCCGCGGGATCCAACAAACTCGAGTGTTAGTAACCGAACAAAAATCAACTAACGAAAACCCTGAAGATACAGCCTGGTTTCACTGAAAACACACGCGCCAGGTTGTATTTCGATAGTTTTCCTGGCATTCGGCCGTCTTTTTTCTTCTTTCCTTTTTTTGAGAGAAGTTTTCTAGTTTGAAAATTTGGGCATAAAAACACAATCAAAATCAGCCTGCTCGAGAAAAAAAGGGAGTTAACCACTCGAGACCAAAATAATTTTCGCGGTTTATCTGTGCAAAATAAAAATGTAAAACACAAACAAAAACATGTCACACTCAATAGTGGTCTCGCTTTCATGATAGAAATTGTCTTTGCGTATTGAAGGTCCGATAAAGTTTCGTCAGTCCTTTTAGCTTGAAATCCAAGCAAGAATAAAGGAGTGTCCTATATGTTTCGATACTACAAACAAGGGAGAAATTAAACCTTTAGAAAAGCCTATAAATTTTATGTCGCGTCAGAACTCAGACGCGAGCTTTACCTTAATATTTTCTTGACGTGACCATTATGTATCATTACATTGCAATGGGCAGCACCGCACAGCTGTCTCATTCCAACGATTGGAAGAGTGAACAGCTGACAGCTCTACAAATTGCCACACTCGTTAGTGTAGGCTATTCCCGCCAGGGTTGTGGTGGAATCAACAAACACACCACAATTTGTGATTCTCACACAACGTGGCCCAAATCAACACAAAGAGTGTTCCCAGACAGCGAGTAAAGGCCTCTTTACATCTGTCGCACGTTTATCTGCACGACGTTATTTGACTAGTCATTTTACAGTCAGCCATGGGTTATATTCATAGCCACATTTGTATCGGCGTGGGTAAGTTTTGTGACCAAATTTTTGTAGGGCAACTACAAGGAGCCGTAAAAATACACGGGTAACTCGTGATACCATCGGCTACACAAATGTAGCGTATATTACCGCATATTGCCTGTATTAGGCAAACACCAAAAAATGACTGCTTTCAATATCAGAATTTCATTATGATGAGAATATTTAACAAAACTAAAGATACCTTTAGGCGTATCTCGATAAAATTATATTAAATATAACCATGGTTTCAACCACTACAAATACATCATTACATCGACAGAATAACTTACTCCGACTACTCATCCCAAATAAACCCTTAACCCGAGTACGTCAACCACCAGCTCGACCAATTAAGCTTCTACTCTCCGCTCATACGCCACCCAACTCCCTTAAAATGCAAAACAAATAATAACAAGTTCCCGTTCCAGAATGACGGGTTTCTTGGTCAAACGCAACAAGACGGAGCAACGCGTTGACTCCTTCACCGTCTCCTGCCGGTTGTGCCAGAAGAACCACGGCATACGACTATGCCCGCGGTACAGGGGAATGTCGGCAGAAGAACGCCTCCGGGCCGTCCTTATACACCGGCACTGCCCCAATTGCCTATCGCCGTTCCATCGGTTAGAGATATGCCCTAGCAACGACCGTTGCCACCGCTGCCGTGAACCACACCACACTACGCTTCACATGGAGGACGAGCAAGCACGGCCACGCCCGATCCCTTGCGCAGAGCGCGACGACGACGAAAGCGACGAGGTGCTATCGATCAACATCACCGAGGACACACGATCGTGGGCCCAACAGGTAGAAGAGGAGGTGAAGGAGATGGAAGAGTTCACGAGAGGTGCAGCCGCCTTAGCCATCGCCCCAACGGCCAGTGGAGAAGCACGATCCTTCCGACCGCTGCTTCAGCATGAGAAGCAGAAAAGCAATCAGCGACACATGGAACACGGGGATGGCGCGGAGACCCGTCCTTTCCGCCCATCGCACCGCAATGCCAGTGGGCGCTGGGGCGGCGCGGAGCCGCGTCCGTTCCGCTCGACCCGACTCTCTACTGGACGAGCGGCCCCGTATCAACCACGCAAGGAGGGTACCACAACCACCCTCGCGCGCCAAACAACAACCCCAGCCGGCTTCAGAAGTGGTCGACTCCGGGATAATTTAGCGGCACCGACTATAACTCGAGCATTGATCGCCATCGCGCCGACAGCCATAGTCCGAATTGAGGCAGAAGGCCGTTTACACCTGGTCCGCGCCCTGTTAGATGCCTGCGCTCCCACCAGCATTATCGATGCCAATTTGTGCAAGGATCTACACCTGGAGCGTAACAATACCGCACGTCTGTCGAGGTGCACCATCGTTCTTCGAGGAAAGTATGGGGTAGCGGGAAAGATCACGACCCAAGCCACCGTAATAGCAAACTATGCCAGGTTAAACCCCACGGCAAATCTGGACCCGTCGGTAGCGGCCCCATTCCAGTTCATGAAGCTGGCCGATCCGACGTTTTACCGATCGTCGCCAGTGTTGCTCACTTCGACTGTCGGCGGGCTCCTCACCCAAGCCACAATATTCGGCCTCGTCGTGTCCGGAGCCCACCCACTATAAAACCTTAAACTATACCACAAGGTGCATTTTAAACCAAGCAACCCCACGTACTTGAATACTAACGCTTTTCTTTTTCATCCACAGTTCAGCGAGGCTGCATTACTGCGAGTACGGATATCCGCCGGAAATCGTACTTACGATCCAACGATACATACACATCATAGTTTTAATTTATGTATTTTATCCTGCCTCGGGAAGGTTGCTGGCGTACTCACCAGTTTTTTCTTTTGCTCTTTCGAGTTGCTCGCCGCAAGGGGGCCGGCATGTTTAGGCCACCAGCCTAAATATTCGCTACCACCCTAATGCACATAGTTTTAATTTATGTATTTTATCCTGCCTCGGGAAGGTTGCTGGCGTACTCACCAGTTTTTTCTTTTGCTCTTTCGAGTTGCTCGCCGCAAGGGGGCCGGCATGTTTAGGCCACCAGCCTAAATATTCGCTACCACCCTAATGCACATTTTTTGGCAATATTATTATTTACCGTTAACGGCCCACCCCTGCCGAGCGCTAACTTCAAAGGGGAAAAACTCGACGAAAGTTGGCTATCGGCAGGTTGTGCGGACCTTTTTCGTTTTTTAAACTTTCTTTCTATTTTGGAACGTTTACGAGCCAGCAGCTAGCCCCAGGTGAGTAAGATAAAAGACCAACCATTTTATACAGTGCGAGTGTCAGTAAGTTAAGATTTGCAAATAATTAATGTTACAAATCTGAATTGCTATTGAATTTATTTTGTACAATTTTGGCTCCTAGCCATTGTCACATAACGTTTAATTTTCAATTTGCCTTTTTTTGCAATTCATTCGCATGAATTTGAATGAGCCAAGTGCATATTGTACGCGGTAATAAGTTGTATTTTGAAGTGTGAAAATAATTATTTTCATCCTTGTGCCTTAAATTAATTCCCATCTTTAAATTCCGTGAATTAATATTGCAAGTAATTATTTGTGCATAGTGAAGCGTGCGTTTAATTAATTCTTTCTTTACCCAATACTTGAGTTGGAATTGATTAGGCCCCTTCATTACATACCGCGAGTGTACTCTTGCACACCTTTTGTGTTTTGAACCTTCACCTTAGCGAACCTTTGATAATTAATAACCACATCTTCTTTACATAGTGAATAAATTGTTATTGTTTTGATACTAATTCGGTGTTTTATTTCTTTTTATTTGCAACGCACACGCCCGACTTCCCCGGGTCCACTGCCCCGCAAAACACACTGAAAAAGTAAGATCGACTTACTAAAAGATATATTTGTGAAACATTAAAGTTAAGGTTATTGAAAACCAAATAAAACAAATAAATAAAAAAGAAAACATAAAGTTTTATTTATACGTTATTAATTGTTGGATGCAATTTATTGGAATACGTCCAAAGCTATCATGACAACTCGTAAGTAGAGTTCACATGGCGACCGTGACATCGAAACCACGCCACGCGAAATACAAAATGATGGCATTACATGATTTTCTTGGTTATGAAGAGGTAACCAAAATTAGATTGGCTTGGCAAGATTAATCCAAATTTGCCAATAATTTTGATGTGGTAGAGTCAGTCGAGACACCACTTCACAATTTCACAATATCATCAACATACCTAATATAACATTTTCACAAACTTTAACTCAAATTCATGCTACATTCATTCTGCCAAACATTTTTTGGGATACCGATTTTAGTCCATACGACTACAACACAGTAAGTGGCATATTATCAAGGTACAAGCACCAGTATGAACAAGCAAAGACCAGCAGCAGAAAATATGTATATAATATTTATGTATGTATTACATTTTTTTACTTACGTCTTTTATTAGACACATATGTATGTATACGAAATATTGCAATCTTTATTAAATGCGGTGCGTTCGCATAATATATTTTAGATTTTGATTACAACGGTGCGTCTGTTAATAAAACACCTTGATTTTTTTACTAAAACGGTGCGTGCGTCTAAATTCTAAACTTAACCACTAATACTTCCGCAGTTTTCAACAATTGTTAAAATTTTCAAACCATTTTATAAGTATGAACATTTTCATGTCTGCATTTTTTATTTTGCCTCAAAATTTTTTAACTCATTGTTACAAATTTACATTTCTTCAAATTTTTCATATTTTCAAATTTCTAATTTAAAAAAATTTATGATTCATATTACAAATTCTCATATTTTCAAGCTCCCATCATCATCTCACAAATCTTCTATTTAAAATTTCCCTTACTCCAGGTAGAATTTCGTTAATACGTTCATTTTTCAACAAAAATTTCATCATATAAAACCGAGTGAACTTGATAAGCAGGTTACGTGTAATCTGTAAATTTTGGAATTTTGATATAAACGGTGGTTGGTGGAAAACCAACTAAGATTTTTTTGATACATGCGGTGGTTCCGTTAAAAACCAATTAACTGTTTTTGATATATGCGGTGGTTCCGTTAAAAACCAATTAATTTTTTGATATATGCGGTGGTTCCATGAAAAACTAAATTAGATTTTTTGAATAAAGCGGTGCGTCCGTGATTACCACATTTTTGAGATTTTTACCAATTCATACCTATATACACTTTTGTGACATTTTGAATTAAATTACTTTTTTTACAGATTTTTCATACAAGTATACTGCAGTTTCAATTAATTCTTCAAATAAAGTTTTAAATATTTCTTTAGCGACTATTCAACTGTAAATCAGTTACCTTTTACAATTTTTTTTTCTTTTTCCTCAACAATTCATCTTCAAATATAAATTCAGACATTCAAATAAGTGCTTCATTAATTTCATTTGCTATTCTGATAACTACATATGTACCTTAGAAGTGGTAAGCAAGTGCAAAAAATTCAGACTCAGAATCCGATTCCGATAATTCAGCCACAAGCTACAACAGTTTAGATTCATCTTCGACCGAAGAAGCCACAAACCAGGAAAATAGATTATCTTTGTCAACAGATTTTCCAGGATTCGAAAATTCTTCCATTAAAAATTCAACTTCTACTTTAGATTCAAATCTTAACGATTCAAATAGTGCAAAACTAACTTCAACTTTTCCTACTTTAGCGACTCAAATAGTACAAACTTAGTTACCCCTTCTTCTAACTTTAACTCAGATCTTAACGATCCAATTAGTACAAATGTTTCCTCACCTTCTTCTAATTCAGATTTAGATCTTAACGATCAAATCATGGCAACACCTGAGGAAAAGAAAACCTTCATTAACATGTGTGCAAATTCTTTTAGAGAAAACTACGGCGGTGATCCTCTAGCACTTGAGACTTTTATAGATAAAATCGAATTACTTGAAGAGTTCGCTGATGAAAATTTAACTAATACTTTTATAGCATTCTTAAAATCAAAACTAGAGGGTAAAGCCCGTGAAGCAATACCAAGACAAATAAATTCAAATTAAACCAGCTCTACGTAGTAGGATCAAACCAGAAAACTCGAAAGTTGTAGCAGGAAAAATTGCAGCGTTGCACGTTAATAATAATAATTATACAGATTTTGCCAAAAAAGTTAAAGATTTAGCTGACTCACTCGAGCCATCTCTTACTATTGAAGGGATCACTCAAGCGAAAGCTCATGAAATGGCAGTCGAACAAACTGTTAACGTGTGTCGTTTAAACGCAAAATCCAATTTAGTCAAAACCATTTTAGCCTCAACGGCATTTACTGATCCGAAAGACGTAGTAGCGAAATTAATTGTAGAACAAAATTACAAAGTAACTGAGCGTCAGGTTTTAGCTTTTCGATCACGTGGTAAGAATTCATTCAGAAATTCACGTGGTAGTTATCGAGGCTTTTACCCAAACCGCGGCTATACTTGTTATAGAAAAAATAGTTCATTTGCATACAACAGCAACCGTAGCGGTAACAATAATCAGAGATATCGATATGATAAGATGTGAAATATTCAGACTTTTTGACTTAGGAGATTCACCCGAGCAACTTTGCGTGGACTCGCAGGAAATTGAAAAAGGCGTTTTCACAGCTAGGTGGATTGTTAATTCCAGTAACCCAATAATTAAAGTCATAAACACGACGGATGATGTCATGTATGTGAAAAGAAACAGTATTCGGACAGAAAAACTTTCAAATTATAATGTTTATACAATTATTAAACAGAAACAGAAGACAAACGTACTGAAAAACTTATTTCAATTTTAAAAAATCAAATACCTCAACATGCTCCAAATAAATTAATTGACCTTTGTATAGATTATGCCGACATCTTCGCTCTTGACACGGACAAAATAACTTCAAACACTTCTACGAGCAAAAATTAAGACTGACAGACAACGAGCCGGTATATGTTAATAACTATCGATTACCATACTCTCAACGTGAAGAAATAAATCGCCAAGTAAATAAACTATTAGACAGCGATTAGATTGAACCCAGTTACTCCAATTACAATAGTCCTTTGATTGTAGTCCCAAAAAAAGATACTAATGGTCAAAAAGCTTATCGTATGTGCGTAGATTTTCGCGCAGTAAAAAAAAATCATTGCTGATAAATTTCCACTAGCTGGAGTTAACGGTATTTTAGACAATCTTGGCAGGGCAAAGTATTTTTCGCCATTAGACCTTATTTCGGGATTTCATCAAATTCCCTTGCATCCGGACTCACGTGATATTACTTCTTTTAGCACTGACCGAGATGCATTTAGATGGAAAGTGCTTCCATTCGGTTTAAATATAGCACCAAATTCTTCCTCACGAATGATGACAATAGCTTTTTCGGGTAAACAACCCAATGTCGCATTTTTATACGTCGACGATATTATCGTCGTAAGTTGTAGTGAAGCACACCATATTAAAAATCTTTCAAACGTTTTCAATACTTGTAGGTCAATCTCAAGCTTAACCCAAATAAATGCAACTTTTTAGACCAGAAGTTACATCTTTAGGTCATAAAAAATTTTCAGCCAAAGGTTTGTTGCCAGACGACTCCAAAATAAACGTAATTAAAAAGTATACAAAACCGACTGATAAAGACGCGGTACGACGATTCGTCGCGTTTGCAAACTATTACAGACGGTTTATACCTAATTTTGCGCCTCTGGCAGCGCCTCTAAATCGATTAAGCAGAAAAAGAGTTGAATTTGCATGGGATGTAGAGTGTGAAAGGCCATTTTTATACCTTTCATGAAAATGAAATGGTATATTAATTTCGTCACGAAACCGAAAATTGTAAGTCCTTAAAGGAAAATAGATAGACCCACCATTAAGTATACCGAAATAATCAGGTTGAAGAGCTGAGTTGATTTAGCCGTGTCCGTCTGTCCGTCTGTCTGTTTGTATGCAAACTAGTCCCTCAATTTTTGAGATATCTTGATAAAATTTGGTGAGCGGGTGTATTTGGGTGTCCGATTAGACATTTGTCGGAACCGACCGGATCGGACCACTATAGCATATATCCTCCATACAACCGATTTTCAGAAAAAGAGGATTTTTGTAATATCTTACCCAATTTAACAGATTGAAGCTTCAAACTTCACCATATACTTTCGTATATTGCACGTATTGTTGCCTGAAAAAATTGATGAGATCGGTCGTATATATAGTATATATCCCCCACAACCGATTGTTCAGATAAGGAACTTTTCGTAATTACTGCCCTATTTTAAGAGCTAGAGGCTTCAAATTTCAACGAATGCTTACGTATATAGCATATATTGTTGTCTGAAAAAATCATATATATATATAGTATATATATATATTATATATATATTTTCGCAAATTTTAGCCCCATTTTAACAGCTAGAAGCTTCAAATTTCACCGAATACTTACGTATATAGCATATATTGTTGTCTGAAAAAATCATAGAGATCGGTTGTATATATAGTATATATCTCATACAACCGATTGTTCAGATAAGAAACTTTTCGCAATTTCTACCCCATTTTAACAGCTATAAGCTTCAAATTTCACCAATTGAACGTGAAGCTGGCCACCGTGGTGTGATGGTAGCGTGCTCCGCCTACCACACCGTATGCCCTGGGTTCGAACCCCGGGCAAAGCAACATCAAAATTTTAGAAATAAGGTTTTCAAATTAGAAGAAAATTTTTCTAAGCGGGGTCGCCCCTCGGCAGTGTTTGGCAAGCGCTCCGGGTGTATTTCTGCCATGAAAAGCTCTCAGTGAAAACTCATTTGCCTTGCAGATGCCGTTCGGAGTCGGCATAAAACATGCAGGTCCCGTCCGGCCAATTTGTAGGGAAAATCAAGAGGGAGCACGACGCAAATTGGAAGAGAAGCTCGGCCTTAGATCTCTTCGGAGGTTATCGCGCCTTACATTTATATATATAGTATATATATATAGTATATATATATATATATATATTTTCGCAAATTTTAGCCCCATTTTAACAGCTAGAAGCTTCAAATTTCACCGAATACTTACGTATATAGCATATATTGTTGTCTGAAAAAATCATAGAGATCGGTTGTATATATAGTATATATCTCATACAACTGATTGTTCAGATAAGAAACTTTTCGCAATTTCTACTCCCATTTTAACAGCTATAAGCTTCAAATTTCACCGATTGCTTACGTACTATATAGCATATATTGTTGTCTGCAAAAATCATAGAGATCGGTTGTATATATAGTATATATCTCATACAACCGATTGTTCAGATAAGAAATTTTTCGCAATTTCTACCCCATTTTAACAGCTATAAGCTTCAAATTTCACCGATTGCTTACGTATATAGCATATATTGTTGTCTGAAAAAATCATAGAGATCGGTTGTATATATAGTATATATCTCATACAACCGATTGTTCAGATAAGAAACTTTTCGCAATTTCTACCCCATTTTTACAGCGTCATATATTGTTGTCTGCAAAAATCATAGAGATCGGTTGTATATATAGTATATATCTCATACAACCGATTGTTCAGATAGAAACTTTTCGCAATTTCTACCCCATTTTAACAGCTATAAGCTTCAAATTTCACCGATTGCTTACGTATATAGCATATATTGTTGTCTGAAAAAATCATAGAGATCGGTTGTATATATAGTATATATCTCATACAACCGATTGTTCAGATAAGAAACTTTTCGCAATTTCTACCCCATTTTAACAGCTATAGCTTCAAATTTCACAGATTGCTTACGTATATAGCATATATTGTTGTCTGAAAAAATCATAGAGATCGGTTGTATATATAGTATATATCTCATACAACCGATTGTTCAGATAAGAAACTTTGCGCAATTTCTGCCCCGTTTTAACAGCTGCAAGCTTCAAATTTCACAAAATGCTTACGTATATAGCATATATTGTTGTCTGAAAAAATCATAGAGATCGGTGGTATATATATTATATACTTCATATAAACTGTCATTTTTGCCCCTTTTTTACGGCTAGAAGCTTCAAAATTCATCAAATTTCATCAAATAGTTACGTTTACGTCATATATTTTTGAAAGACGTGATTCGTACTCATAGTTTTTACATGCAGACCACAAAAAACGTGAAGCTTTGCATCCTCACACAGATTACCTACCTATTTTTATACCTTTCATGAAAATGAAATGGTATATTAATTTCGTCACGAAACCGAAAATTGTAAGTCCTTAAAGGAAAATAGATAGACCCACCATTAAGTATACCGAAATAATCAGGTTGAAGAGCTGAGTTGATTTAGCCATGTCCGTCTGTCCGTCTGTCCGTCTGTCTGTTTGTATGCAAACTAGTCCCTCAATTTTTGAGATATCTTGATAAAATTTGGTGAGCGGGTGTATTTGGGTGTCCGATTAGACATTTGTCGGAACCGACCGGATCGGACCACTATAGCATATATCCTCCATACAACCGATTTTTCAGAAAAAGAGGATTTTTGTAATATCTTACCCAATTTAACAGATTGAAGCTTCAAACTTCACCATATACTTTCGTATATTGCACGTATTGTTGCCTGAAAAAATTGATGAGATCGGTCGTATATATAGTATATATCCCCCACAACCGATTGTTCAGATAAGGAACTTTTCGTAATTACTGCCCTATTTTAAGAGCTAGAGGCTTCAAATTTCAACGAATGCTTACGTATATAGCATATATTGTTGTCTGAAAAAATCATAAAGATCGGTGGTATATATAGTATATATATGGTGGTATATATAGTATATATATATAGTATATATATATATATATTTTCGCAAATTTTAGCCCCATTTTAACAGCTAGAAGCTTCAAATTTCACCGAATACTTACGTATATAGCATATATTGTTGTCTGAAAAAATCATAGAGATCGGTTGTATATATAGTATATATCTCATACAACCGATTGTTCAGATAAGAAACTTTTCGCAATTTCTACCCCATTTTAACAGCTATAAGCTTCAAATTTCACCGATTGCTTACGTACTATATAGCATATATTGTTGTCTGCAAAAATCATAGAGATCGGTTGTATATATAGTATATATCTCATACAACCGATTGTTCAGATAAGAAACTTTTCGCAATTTCTACCCCATTTTAACAGCTATAAGCTTCAAATTTCACCGATTGCTTACGTATATAGCATATATTGTTGTCTGAAAAAATCATAGAGATCGGTTGTATATATAGTATATATCTCATACAACCGATTGTTCAGATAAGAAACTTTACGCAATTTCTACCCCATTTTAACAGCTATAAGCTTCAAATTTCACCGATTGCTTACGTATATAGCATATATTGTTGTCTGAAAAAATCATAGAGATCGGTTGTATATATAGTATATATCTCATACAACCGATTGTTCAGATAAGAAACTTTGCGCAATTTCTGCCCCGTTTTAACAGCTGCAAGCTTCAAATTTCACAAAATGCTTACGTATATAGCATATATTGTTGTCTGAAAAAATCATAGAGATCGGTGGTATATATATTATATACTTCATATAAACTGTCATTTTTGCCCCTTTTTTACGGCTAGAAGCTTCAAAATTCATCAAATTTCATCAAATAGTTACGTTTACGTCATATATTTTTGAAAGACGTGATTCGTACTCATAGTTTTTACATGCAGACCACAAAAAACGTGAAGCTTTGCATCCTCACACAGATTACCTACCTATTTTTATACCTTTCATGAAAATGAAATGGTATATTAATTTCGTCACGAAACCGAAAATTGTAAGTCCTTAAAGGAAAATAGATAGACCCACCATTAAGTATACCGAAATAATCAGGTTGAAGAGCTGAGTTGATTTAGCCATGTCCGTCTGTCCGTCTGTCTGTTTGTATGCAAACTAGTCCCTCAATTTTTGAGATATCTTGATAAAATTTGGTGAGCGGGTGTATTTGGGTGTCCGATTAGACATTTGTCGGAACCGACCGGATCGGACCACTATAGCATATATCCTCCATACAACCGATTTTTCAGAAAAAGAGGATTTTTGTAATATCTTACCCAATTTAACAGATTGAAGCTTCAAACTTCACCATATACTTTCGTATATTGCACGTATTGTTGCCTGAAAAAATTGATGAGATCGGTCGTATATATAGTATATATCCCCCACAACCGATTGTTCAGATAAGGAACTTTTCGTAATTACTGCCCTATTTTAAGAGCTAGAGGCTTCAAATTTCAACGAATGCTTACGTATATAGCATATATTGTTGTCTGAAAAAATCATAAAGATCGGTGGTATATATAGTATATATATGGTGGTATATATAGTATATATGATATATAGTATATATATATATATATTTTTTCGCAAACTTTTAGCCCCATTTTAACAGCTAGAAGCTTCAAATTTCACCGAATACTTACGTATATAGCATATATTGTTGTCTGAGAAAATCATAGAGATCGGTTGTATATATAGTATATATCTCATACAACCGATTGTTCAGATAAGAAACTTTTCGCAATTTCTACCCCATTTTAACAGCTATAAGCTTCAAATTTCACCGATTGCTTACGTATATAGCATATATTGTTGTCTGCAAAAAATCATAGAGATCGGTTGTATATATAGTATATATCTCATACAACCGATTGTTCAGATAAGAAACTTTTCGCAATTTCTACCCCATTTTAACAGCTATAAGCTTCAAATTTCACCGATTGCTTACGTATATAGCATATATTGTTGTCTGAAAAAATCATAGAGATCGGTTGTATATATAGTATATATCTCATACAACCGATTGTTCAGATAAGAAACTTTTCGCAATTTCTACCCCATTTTAACAGCTATAAGCTTCAAATTTCACCGATTGCTTACGTATATAGCATATATTGCTGTCTGAAAAAATCATAGAGATCGGTTGTATATATAGTATATATCTCATACAACCGATTGTTCAGATAAGAAACTTTGCGCAATTTCTGCCCGTTTTAACAGCTGCAAGCTTCAAATTTCACAAAATGCTTACGTATATAGTGTTTGGTAGAATGCTTAACTAAGCAAAATGACTCATGTAACGAAAAGGATTTTAAAGTGTTAAAACTGTATGAAAATACCAATCGTAGAGAAGTAAGCTACATTGCGTTAGTGGAAACAGATGCAGTAACATTCGATAATGTGTTGCAGCAAAGAAACTATATATAGAGTGGGATACTTGCGTCGCTTACGAGCATATAAGTGTTTTGAGGTGTTTTAAATGTCTGGGATATAAGCACAAAGCAGCTGAGTGCACGAATAAAGTAGCTTGCAGCAAATGTGCTGGACCCATGATAGCAAGAGTGCACATCTAACATTGTTAAATGTGTAAACTGTAGCGAACTTGTTCAAAAAAAAGTTATGACGTCGATGTTAGCCATTACGCTTTCAGCAAAGATTGTCCTGCGTATAAAAAATATTCGCAGCCAAGAAATAAGGCACGAGTTTAGCACGAATACCAGAGGAGCTAAGTTGTATATATTTAAATATTTGTAGTATCGTCGCCAATAAAGCTGAACTAGAGCGTCTGATAGATGTACATAAACCACATTTAATATTTTGTTCGGAGACTTGTTCGACTGAAGAAATGACGAATCAAGAGCTACAGATACAAACATATAAACTTGTACGGTGCGATTCCCACAGCAGGCACACAGGCGGTGTGCTAATATATATAAATGAAACAATTGAATACTCAATAAGTTACAACAGAACATTAAACAAGAACATCTGGTGTATCATACTAAAAGTTAAAAATATTTTCCCCCAATATCAAATAGCTCTGATATATCACTCACCGAGCTCAAGTGATGCAGAATTTATAACGTACTTATACGACATTTTAAATAATAACTGCGTAACACAGGATAATATTATCTTCGTGGGCGATTTCAATATAAACCTTTACAAAAGCACAACTTATAGTAAACAGTTAGTTGACTTATTTCGATCCTTTGCTATGGAGCAAAAAATAGATTTTTATACACGAAAGGGCGATAAGACAGATACATTGATCGACTTGTTATTTACAGATAGTAGCTCTATATCATGTTTAAAATTAGAAGAGTTTCAGATTTCAGATCATGAAACGATTAAATTCAAAATCAAATTACATAAGCTATTTAAGATGAGAACGAAGAGAACAATAATTTCCTGGGAAAATTATACAAGCGACAGCCTTGTTAATGAATTACGACAGCTTAACTACACTGACTTTGAAAATCTGAGCATCGAAAATAAGGCAACATTCCTATGTAATACGCTATCAAGCGCAGTGAGCACCCTGACATATCTAAAGAAGTCAGTGTCAAACTTATGAACAAGTGGTATGATTTTGAGCTGGCTAACTTAAATAAACGTAACTAAATCTTTACAAGATCAGCCTATCCACTGAGAATGGTGTGAATATTATATTGCGAAACGCCAATATAAACGGCTAATTAAGATAAAAAAGCCAAGTACATGGAAAACAAAATCAACCATAGTGCTGGTGATAGTAAGGTCATGTGGAAAAACTTGAAAATTCCATAAGCATGGTAAAGAAAAATGGTATTAAAAAGATTAAAATAAACGACCAACTCTACACAGAGGAAAATGAAATAGCCAGTCTTTGATGACTATTTCATTGATAGTATATTGGAGATTAGCATGAATATTCCTACTTCTTTTAGTAATGAAGGTACTATAGATGAGCAAAATGGCCGTAATGTTTTTAAGTTTCAGAAGTTTCCACTTCAGAGATAGTTGATATAGTAAGTAAGTTTAAAATAAATTGGAGGGAAGAAACTTGTGTCGGAAGGAGTCGTTAAAGATTCCATAACGTATACAGGTTTTTCTATTCTCAGCTTGTTAATGAGAGCTTAGATAAAGGTCTCGTTCCTAGTTTATGGAAATCTTCTATAGTTGTGCCATTAGAAAAAGTGAAAATACCATCAAAGCTGAGGAGATAAGACCTATTAACACGTTACAATGTGATGAAAAATTTTGGAACAGTGGTAAAAAATCAGCTGGTAAAATATTTAGAAGATAATGTAATTATTATACCTCAACAATCTGGTTTTCGAAAAAAACATTCATGTGAAGTGCTTTGAATTTGTTTAGCTAACTGGAAAGAAGACTTAAGCAGGAAAAACACATATTAGCTGTGTTTTGGATTTAAAGCGTGCATTCGAGACGATCGACCAAAATTAATGCTGAAAAAGCTTTCTTGCATTGGCGTTTTCTGGTATAGAACTAAAATGGTTTCAAGACTTCCTATTAACAGATACCAAAGAACAGTGATTGGAACGTCCGTATCGGATAAAAGGGAGGTACCTGTTGGTCTACCTCAAGGTCTGTGCTGGCATAATGTTCAATATATATATTAATGATATAATTAGCTCCTAAGCACTGTGAAATAAAATTGTTTGCTGATGATACATTGCTGATGATAAGTGGGAACAATATTACTGAAATATATGCTAAGCTACAAGAAGATCTTAACAGCGTATATGGTTGGTTATGCGTAAACAGACTAAAAGTGAATGTCATAAACGAAATTTATGGTTATATCTAGACGCAATTTTCAAAACAATGAGCTACAAAACTTAAATATAAATAACGAACTAATTGAAAAGTCAGCATTATAAATACTTGGGAATAAAAATAGATGATAAGCTGAATTTCAACGAGCACGTGGATTATACGGTAGAAAAATAGCGAAAAAGTTATATTTTACACAACGAACCTGCAAATATTTAAATAGAAGGTATAAATCATCGTCCTACAGATCTATAATCGAAACCTAATTTTATTTATGCCCACTATATTTTTCATCTGCGAGATAGTCAGATATACAAGCTACAAAAGCACAGAACCGCGCTATGAGATTCATTCTCAAAAAACGTATGACACACCTATCAGAGACATGCTATGCTCTCTTAATTGGCTTAGCAGTTAGACAGCACTTTTTATTATACCATATAACTTTATTAAAAACATAATAGAAGGAACTTTGCCTGCGTATTTGAGGACTAATATAAAATATGTAAAAGATGTGCACTCTGTAAATACTCGTAATAAAAATGATTTTAATCTGCCGGCTTATAAACTGAGAGCAGACAAATGTAATCTGTATTATAAAGGTCTTAAATCATATTAACGAACTACCGATTGATATAAATCATGTCATTCCAAATTTTTGCCCTTTTTACGGCTAGAAGCTTCAAAATTCATCAAATTTCATCAAATAGTTACGTTTACGTCATATATTTTTGAAAGACGTGATTCGTACTCATAGTTTTTACATGCAGACCACAAAAAACGTGAAGCTTGCATCCTCACACAGATTATCCTACCTATTTTTATACCTTTCATGAAAATGAAATGGTATATTAATTTCGTCACGAAACCGAAAATTGTAAGTCCTTAAAGGAAAATAGATAGACCCACCATTAAGTATACCGAAATAATCAGGTTGAAGAGCTGAGTTGATTTAGCCATGTCCGTCTGTGCGTCTGTCCGTCTGTCTGTTTTGTATGCAAACTAGTCCCTCAATTTTTGAGATATCTTGATAAAATTTGGCGAGCGAGTGTATTTGGGTGTCCGATTAGACATTTGTCGGAACCGACCGGATCGGACCACTATAGCATATATCCTCCATACACCGATTTTTCAGAAAAAGAGATTTTTGTATTATCTTACCCAATTTAACAGATTGAAGCTTCAAACTTCACCATATACTTTCGTATATTGCCCATATGTTGCCTGAAAAAATTTGTGAGATCGGTCGTATATATAGTATATATCCCCCACAATCGATTGTTCAGATAAGGAACTTTTCGTAATTACTGCCCTATTTTAAGAGCTAGAGGCTTCAAATTTCAACGAATGCTTACATATATAGCATATATTGTTGTCTGAAAAAAATCATAAAGATCGGTGGGTATATAGTATATATATGTGGTATATATAGTAATATATATAGTACCTATATATATATTTTCGCAAATTTTAGCCCCATTTTAACAGCTAGAAGCTTCGAATTTCACCGAATATATGATGTCTATATATTATACGATTTCGCGCCATTTTAACAGCTAGAAGCTTCAAATTTCACCAAATGCTTACGTGTATAGCATATATTGATGTCTGAAAAAATCATTGAGATCGGTGGTTATACATAGTATATATCTCATACAACCGATTGTTCAGATAAGAAACTTTGCGCAATTTCTGCCCGTTTTAACAGCTAGAGCTTCAAATTTCACAAAATGCTTACGTATATAGCATATATTGTTTGTCTGAAAAAATCATAGAGATCGGTGGTATATATATTATATACTTCATATAAACTGTCATTTTGACCCCCTTTTTTACGGCTAGAAGCTTCAAAATTCATCAAATTTCATCAAATAGTTACGTTTACGTCATATATTTTTGAAATACGTGATTCGTAGTCATAATTTTTACATGCAGACCACAAAAAACGTGAAGCTTTGCATCCTCACACAGATTACCTACCTATTTTTATACCTTTCATGAAAATGAAATGGTATATTAATTTCGTCACGAAACCGAAAATTGTAAGTCCTTAAAGGAAAATAGATAGACCCACCATTAAGTATACCGAAATAATCAGGTTGAAGAGCTGAGTTGATTTAGCCATGTCCGTCTGTCCGTCTGTCCGTCTGTCTGTTTGTATGCAAACTAGTCCCTCAATTTTTGAGATATCTTGATAAAATTTGGTGAGCGGGTGTATTTGGGTGTCCGATTAGACATTTGTCGGAACCGACCGGATCGGACCACTATAGCATATATCCTCCATACAACCGATTTTTCAGAAAAAGAGGATTTTTGTAATATCTTACCCAATTTAACAGATTGAAGCTTCAAACTTCACCATATACTTTCGTATATTGCACATATTGTTGCCTGAAAAAATTATGAGATCGGTCGTATATATAGTATATATCCCCACAACCGATTGTTCAGATAAGGAACTTTTCGTAATTACTGCCCTATTTTAAGAGCTATAGGCTTCAAATTTCAACGAATGCTTACGTATATAGCATATATTGTTGTCTGAAAAAATCATAAAGATCGGTGGTATATATAGTATATATATATATAGTATATATATAGTATATATATATATTTTCGCAAATTTTAGCCCCATTTTAACAGCTAGAAGCTTCAAATTTCACCGAATACTTACGTATATAGCATATATTGTTGTCTGAAAAAATCATAGAGATCGGTTGTATATATAGTATATATCTCATACAACCGATTGTTCAGATAAGAAACTTTTCGCAATTTCTACCCCATTTTAACAGCTATAAGCTTCAAATTTCACCGATTGCTTACGTATATAGCATATATTGTTGTCTGAAAAAATCATAGAGATCGGTTGTATATATAGTATATATCTCATACAACCGATTGTTCAGATAAGAAACTTTTCGCAATTTCTACCCCATTTTAACAGCTATAAGCTTCAAATTTCACTGATTGCTTACGTATATAGCATGTATTGTTGTCTGAAAAAATCATAGAGATCGGTTGTATATATAGTATATATCTCATACTACCGATTGTTCAGATAAGAAACTTTTCGCAATTTCTACCCCATTTTAACAGCTATAAGCTTCAATTTCACCGATTGCTTACGTATATAGTATGTATGTTTTGTCAAAAAATCATAGAGATCGGTGATATATATAATATATATATATAGTATATATAGTATATATATATAGTATATATATTTTTTTTACGATTTCGGCGCATTTTAACAGCTAGAAGCTTCAAATTTCACCAAATGCTTACGTGTATATCATATATTGATGTCTGAAAAAATCATTGAGATCGGTGGTATACATAGTATATATCTCATACAACCATTGTTCAGATAAGAAACTTTTCGCAATTTCTGCCCATTTTAACAGCTAGAAGCTTCAAATTTCACCGATTGCTTACGTATATAGTATGTATTGTTTTGTCAAAAAATCGTAGAGATCGGTGATATATATAATATATATATGATGGTATATATACTATATATATATAGTATATATATTTTTTTTACGATTTCGGCGCCATTTTAACAGCTAGAAGCTTCAAATTTCACCAAATGCTTACGTGTATAGCATATATTGATGTCTGAAAAAATCATTGAGATCGGTGGTATACATAGTATATATCTCATACAACCGATTGTTCAGATAAGAAACTTTTCGCAATTTCTACCCCATTTTAACAGCTATAAGCTTCAATTTCACCGATTGCTTACGTATATAGCATATATTGTTGTCTGAAAAAATCATAGAGATCGGTTGTATATATAGTATATATCTCATACAACCGATTGTTCAGATAAGAAACTTTTCGCAATTTCTACCCCATTTTAACAGCTATAGCTTCAAATTTCACCGATTGCTTACGTATATAGCATATATTGTTGTCTGATAAAATCATAGAGATCGGTTGTATATATAGTATATATCTCATACAACCGATTGTTCAGATAAGAAACTTTTCGCAATTTCTACCCCATATAACAGCTATAAGCTTCAAATTTCACTGATTGCTTACGTATATAGCATGTATTGTTGTCTGAAAAAATCATAGAGATCGGTTGTATATATAGCTTATATCTCATACAACCGATTGTTTCAGATAAGAAACTTTTCGCATTTCTACCCCATTTTAGCAGCTAAAAGCTTCAAATTTCACCGATTGCTTACGTATATAGTATGTATTGTTATGTCAAAAAATCGTAGAGATCGGTGATATATATAATATATATATGATGGTATATACGTATATAGTATATATTGTTGTCTGAAAAAATCATAGAGATCGGTTGTATATATAGTATATATCTCATACAACCGATTGTTCAGATAAGAAACTTTGCGCAATTTCTGCCCCGTTTTAACAGCTGCAAGCTTCAAATTTCACAAAATGCTTACGTATATAGCATATATTGTTGTCTGAAAAAATCATAGAGATCGGTGGTATATATATTATATACTTCATATAAACTGTCATTTTGCCCCTTTTTTACGGCTAGAAGCTTCAAAATTCATCAAATTTCATCAAATAGTTACGTTTACGTCATATATTTTTGAAAGACGTGATTCGTACTCATAGTTTTTACATGCAGACCACAAAAAACGTGAAGCTTTGCATCCTCACACCGATTATCTACCTATTTTTATACCTTTCATGAAAATGAAATGGTATATTAATTTCGTCACGAAACCGAAAATTGTAAGTCCTTAAAGGAAAATAGATAGACCCACCATTAAGTATACCGAAATAATCAGGTTGAAGAGCTGAGTTGATTTAGCCATGTCCGTCTGTCCGTCTGTCTGTTTGTATGCAAACTAGTCCCTCAATTTTTGAGATATCTGATAAAATTTGGTGAGCGAGTGTATTTGGGTGTCCGATTAGACATTTGTCGGAACCGACCGGATCGGACCACTATAGCATATATCCTCCATACAACCGATTTTTCAGAAAAAGAGGATTTTTGTAATATCTTACCCAATTTAACAGATTGAAGCTTCAAACTTCACCATATACTTTCGTATATTGCACATATTGTTGCCTGAAAAAATTTATGAGATCGGTCGTATATATAGTATATATCCCCCACAATCGATTGTTCAGATAAGGAACTTTTCGTAATTACTGCCCTATTTTAAGAGCTAGAGGCTTCAAATTTCAACGAATGCTTACATATATAGCATATATTGTTGCCTGAAAAAATCATAAAGATCGGTGGTATATATAGTATATATATGGTGGTATATATAGTATATATATATAGTACCTATATATATATATATTTTCGCAAATTTTAGCCCATTTAACAGCTAGAAGCTTCGAATTTCACCGAATACTTACGTATATAGCATATATTGTTGTCTGAAAAAATCATAGAGATCGGTTGTATATATAGTATATATCTCATACAACCGATTGTTCAGATAAGAAACTTTTCGCAATTTCTACCCCATTTTAACAGCTATAAGCTTCAAATTTCACCGATTACTTACGTATATAGCATGTATTGTTGTCTGAAAAAATCATAGAGATCGGTTGTATATATAGTATATATCTCATACAACCGATTGTTCAGATAAGAAACTTTTCGCAATTTCTACCCCATTTTAGCAGCTATAAGCTTCAAATTTCACCGATTGTTTGCGTATATAGTGTGTATTGTTTTTCCAAAAATCATAGAGATCGGTGATATATATATATGTATATGATGGTATATATACGTATATGTATAGTATAAGATATTTTTTTTGTACGATTTCGGCGCCATTTTAACAGCTAGAAGCTTCAAATTTCACCAAATGCTTACGTGTATAGCATATATTGATGTCTGAAAAAATCATTGAGATCGGTGGTATACATAATATATATCTCATACAACCGATTGTTCAGATAAGAAACTTTGCGCAATTTCTGCCCCGTTTTAACAGCTAGAAGCTTCAAATTTCACAAAATGCTTACGTATATAGCATATATTGTTGTCTGAAAAAATCATAGAGATCGGTGTTATATATATTATATACTTCATATAAACTGTCATTTTGACCCCTTTTTTACGGCTAGAAGCTTCAAAATTCATCAAATTTCATCAAATAGTTACGTTTACGTCATATATTTTTGAAATACGTGATTCGTAGTCATATTTTTACATGCAGACCACAAAAAACGTGAAGCTTTGCATCCTCACACAGATTACCTACCTATTTTTATACCTTTCATGAAAATGAAATGGTATATTAATTCGTCACAAAACCGAAAATTGTAAGTCCTTAAAGGAAAATAGATAGACCCACCATTAAGTATACCGAAATAATCAGGTTGAAGAGCTGAGTTGATTTAGCCATGTCCGTCTGTCCGTCTGTCCGTCTGTCTGTTTGTATGCAAACTAGTCCCTCAATTTTTGAGATATCTTGATAAAATTTGGTGAGCGGGTGTATTTGGGTGTCCGATTAGACATTTGTCGGAACCGACCGGATCGGACCACTATAGCATATATCCTCCATACAACCGATTTTTCAGAAAAGAGGATTTTTGTAATATCTTACCCAATTTAACAGATTGATGCTTCAAACTTCACCATATACTTTCGTATATTGCACATATTGTTGCCTGAAAAAATTTATGAGATCGGTCGTATATATAGTATATATCCCCCACAATCGATTGTTCAGATAAGGAACTTTTCGCAATTACTGCCCTATTTTAAGAGCTATAGGCTTCCAATTTCAACGAATGCTTACATATGTAGCATATATTGCTGTCTGAAAAAATCATAAAGATCGGTGGTATATATAGTATATATATATAGTATATATATATATATATTTTCGCAAATTTTAGCCCCATTTTAACAGCTAGAAACTTCAAATTTCACCGAATACTTACGTATATAGCATATATTGTTGTCTGAAAAAATCATAGAGATCGGTTGTATATGTTGGAGGAACACCAAGAGAAATATTAACGACACCGGCTTTTAGTTTAATGTATTAGGTTTAATGAATATAATGCGACTAAATACAAAGATGTGAAAAAATATAATGTATGTATTCATATATCAAGTATATAACGGGCTTAGAGACTAACGAGCAAAACATTAGCGTTGCCATATCAATGAATATTATTAACACTCCTCCTCAACGTGAATGTTTTGGTTAAGTTACTGGTCCTCGTTTAATCCCAAGTGTTTTGAAAATCTCAAATGTTTTTCTTTACTCAAATTTTTCGTTAGAACATCAGCAATCATTTCATTAGTAGGA
>JARSSU010036999.1:0-32602 GCA_029619165.1 Eurosta solidaginis
GTATCTAATCAATTTTGATAGGAGTCGAGTTTGATTGATTGAGATGACGATATTATTAATTTGCATTACTTCTATAGCTCTAAAAAATTATTTGAAATAAGTTTAAAAGATTATTTAATGCTAAACAACTCATTTTTGTTTATAAGAACGGGGTAGCTTGGATTAAATCATGTCAACTAAAGTAAAATTATGTTTATTTGGTTCTAGCTCTCCAAGCCAACATAAGAATTAATGAAGTTCTAAATAGTTTTGAACAACAGCAAAATTGAATTAAATAAGCTTAATTAGATTGGATTATGAAAAATATAATTGAAACGATTTGTGAAAATCCATTAGTTGAGATTATTTGAAGGATTAATTTTTAAACGAGGTTTCAAGAGACTTATTTTCTAACCGATTAAATTAAAATATTCGACGTCTATTAATCATTTAGACTAAGAAAAGGTAGCTCTCATTATCTTTAGATCCACTAGATAAACTTCTTAAGAAAGAACTATGAAAAGCTTACAAATTGATAAAAAAATACGTAATAGTAGAAATTATATAACTTGGATTAAATCATATCAACTAAAATAAAATTATATTGAATTGGCTCCTAGCTGGCCAAACCAAACATATAAACTAAAATAAGATTCAAGTATTATGAATTACAGCAGACTTTATTAATTCGATTTAATTAGATTGGATTATGCAAATTAGTTTAGATATTTAAAAATAAATGTTACTCAATCTTTAAAATGAGATTCAAATGAGACTTATTTTAAAAAAGATTCATTAAAATGTTTTGATGCTGGTTTGTATAATTACGACTAAGGATTTAAATAATTAGAAATAAGTATCTCAAAATCAGCTTAAATGGTTTTGTGAACAAAGTTCTGAAAATCTTACAAACTTGATTATAATACAACGTATTGATTAGAAATAGTAAGCTTGTGGTAATCACATGACTAAAATTAATTTTTTAATTGACTTTTAGCAGACTAAAACAAATATATAGAACTAGATAGAATCAACAAGTTTAATTTAGAGCAGATAATTTGGATTTGATTATACTGGATATAGTAATTAGAGTGGCTCATTTATAACTCATTCGATTTTTGTGGCGCGACTATATTTCATTCAATATACTTTTTCGTTCTGAAATAGATGAGGTTTAACCAATTGCCTATTTTGCCTTAGAAATGTTTAGATAAGAAAACGAAAATTCTGTTCAGATAACATAAGCTTGAAAATCTGTTTAAACAGATCTATCAAATCATGATTAGAATCGATTGTTTGATTTATAATAAAGATTAATGTTAAATTATACCATACCAGATAGTTAATTATATTGATCTGACTATCGTGCTTGAAAGTAGATTGCATTGTACGTGCTAATCACTTAAAATAGCAGCAGATGTAAAATCAAGACTAATGTAGTGAAGTGTTAAAACCAACGAACGTTATATCGTATACCTATGATTCTTTCACTTTGTATACTCAGTTGAGCAGAGCTCACAGAGTATATTAAGTTTGATTGGATAACGGTTGGTTGTACATATATAAAGGAATCGAGATAGATATAGACTTCCATATATCAAAATAATCAGGATCGAAAAAAAATTTGATTGAGCCATGTCCGTCCGTCCGTCCGTCCGTCCGTTAACACGATAACTTGAGTAAATTTTGAGGTATCTTGATGAAATTTGGTATGTAGGTTCCTGAGCACTCATCTCAGATCGCTATTTAAAATGAACGATATCGGACTATAACCACGCCCACTTTTTCGATATCGAAAATTTCGAAAAACCGAAAAAGTGCGATAATTCATTACCAAAGACAGATAAAGCGACGAAACTTGGTAGATGAGTTGAACTTATGACGCAGAATAGAAAATTAGTAAAATTTTGGACAATGGGCGTGGCACCGCCCACTTTTAAAAGAAAGGTAATTTAAAATTTTGCAAGCTGTAATTTGGCAGTCGTTGAAGATATCATGATGAAATTTGGCAGGAACGTTACTCCTATTACTATATGTCTGCTTAATAAAAATTAGCAAAATCGGAGAACGACCACGCCCACTTTTAAAAAAAATTTTTCTTAAAGTCAAATTTTAAAAGAAAAATTTAATATCTTTACAGTATATAAGTAAATTATGTCAACATTCAACTCCAGTAATGATATGGTGCAACAAAATACAAAAATAAAAGAAAATTTCAAAATGGGCGTGGCTCCGCCCTTTTTCATTTAATTTGTCTAGGATACTTTTAACGCCATAAGTCGAACAAAAATTAACCAATCCTTTTGAAATTTGGTAGGGGCATAGATTTTATGACGTTAACTTTTTCTGTGAAAATGGGTGAAATCGGTTGATGCCACGCCCAGTTTTTATACACAGTCGTACGTCTGTCCTTCCGCATGGCCGTTAACACGATAACTTGAGCAAAAATCGACATATCTTTACTGAACTTAGTTCACGTACTTATCTGAACTCACTTTATCTTGGTATAAAAATGAACGAAATCCGACTATGACCACGCCCACTTTTTCGATATCGAAAATTATGAAAAATGAAAAAAATGCCATAATACTATACCAAATACGAAAAAAGGGATGAAACATGGTAAGGTAATTGGATTGCTTTATTGACGCGAAATATAACTTTAGAAAAAACTTTATAAAATGGTTGTGACACCCTACCATATTAAGTAGAAGAAAATGAAAAAGTTCTGCAGGGCGAAATAAAAAACCCTTCAAATCTTGGCAGGTATTACATATATAAATAAATTAGCGGTATCCAACAGATGATGTTCTGGGTCACCCTGGTCCACATTTTGGTCGATATCTGGAAAACGCCTTCACATATACAACTAAGGGCCACTCCCTTTTAAAACTCTCATTAATACCTTTAATTTGATACCCATATCGTACAAACTCATTCTAGAGTCACCCCTGGTCCACCTTTATGGCGATATCTCGAAAAGGCGTCCACCTATAGAACTAAGCCCACGCCCTTTTAAAATACTCATTAACACCTTTCATTTGATACCCATATCGTACAAACATATTCTAAGTCACCCCTGGTCCACCTTTATGGCGATATCTCGAAAGGCGCCACCTATAGAACAGGGCCCCTCCCTTTTAAAATACTCATTAACATCCTTTCGTTTGATACCATATTGCACAAACGAATTCTAGAGTCACCCCTGGCCCACCTTTATGGCGATATCTCGAAACGGCGTCCACCTATGGAACTAAGGATTACTCCCTTTTAAAAACCTCATTAACACCTTTCATTTGATACCCATATCGTACAAACACATTCTAGAGTCACCTCTGGTCCACCTTTATGGCGATATCTCGAAACGGCGTCCACCTATGGAACTAAGGATTACTCCCTTTTAAAATACTCATTAACACCTTTCTTTTGATACCCATATTGTACAAACAAATTCTAGGGTCACCCCTGGTCCACCTTTATGGCGATATCTCGAAACGGCGTCCACCTATGGAACTGAGGATTACTCCCTTTTAAAATACTCATTAACACCTTTCGTTTGATACCCATATCGTACAAACGCATTCTAGAGTCACCCCTGGTCCACCTTTATGGCGATATCTCGAAAAGGCGACCACCTATACAACAACCACCACTCCCTTTTAAAACCCTCATTATACCTTTAATTTGATACCCATATCGTACAAACACATTCTAGAGTCACCCCTGGTCCACCTTTATGGCGATATCTCGAAACGGCGTCCACCTATGGAACTGAGGATTACTCCCTTTTAAAATACTCATTAAACACCTTTCATTTGATACCCATATCGTACAAACACATTCTAGAGTCACCTCTGGTCCACCTTTATGGCGATATTTCGAAACGGCGTCCACCTATAGAACTAAGGCCCACTCCCTTTTAAAATACTCATTAACACCATTCGTTTGATGCCCATATTGTACAAACAAATTCTAGGGTCACCCATGATCCACCTTGTGGCGATATCTCGAAACGGCGTCCACCTATGGAACTAAGGATTACTCCCTTTTAAAATACTCATTAACACCTTTCATTTGATACCCATATCGTACAAACGCATTCTAGAGTCAACCCTGATCCACCTTTATGGCTATATCCCTAAATGGCGTCCACCTATAGAACTATGGCCCACTCCCTCATAAAATACTCTTTAATGCCTTTCATTTGATACACATGTCATACAAACACATTCCAGGGTTTCCCTCGGTTCATTTTCCTACATGGTTATTTTCCCTTATGTTGTCACCATAGCTCTCAACTGAGTATGTAATGTTCGGTTACACCCGAACTTAACCTTCCTTACTTGTTTTTTTTAAGTACAAGGTATATTAAGACAATATATCAAGACACCCACGGTAGGAAATTATATTGTACTCATTCCCGATCAGTAATGACTAGTGGAGTCAACTAAAATGCGCGTGAAAAGCATAATATTTTTTGTTGCAGACAGTCGCTAATTTATTAGCCACCCTACACCCTGAAGATACGCTACAACTAGCATCCAACCACTGAAGCAACACTTAAAAGGAGATTTGACTGTTATATTTTAAATATGCATTTTCATTGTCTCTTTCTGCTTTCTTTCATTTCTTATTTGCTTTCAAACGATATCACATAATGAATGCAGATGTGCACTGCTTTTCTAGTCGGTCACAAAAGGCAGGTAATGACTGCAATTTTACTATTTTTATTTTTTTTACACGCTTTAGTGCACACACACTGGCACACACATACGCACACACGCATACGTACGTACACTAAAATATATACAATTTTTTAGACCCCACGCAACTTGTATAAAAAACAGCAGTGTAATGTAAAATAAATAAGAAAAGGAAGCACAGGAAATGCAAATTACAGTGATTGTGTGAAGAAAGGAAGAAGAAGCAGCACATCGTGAATATTTATTTTACATTTATTTTTATCTCAGTTACTTTTTGCGCGTATTTACTTTCGCGTCCATTCAAAGTGATTGACATTCAATGAAGGCAATAAGTGGCATTTCCAAGAGCCTCTGGCATTGTTATTCGATATTTCCTTTCCTAGAAAAATTGGTTCCATGAAATAAGAGCAAAGTTTTATTGTAATAAAGGAATTATTTTTTTGTACTAGCGGCTTTGCACCTAAGGTTGAAGATTATTTCACTTTGAGGCAAGTCCATGTCACGTGCAAAAAGATATCTATATATATAAAAAGAAGTGTACATTTTGATTGTCACTCCATAACTCGAGAACGGATAGAAAGATTGCCATGAAATTAGTTTGGTATATAAATTTGCCTATATTAGTATTTACGATCGTTTTTTTCGGGAAGTAGACCAGAGAAGGACTGTGACTGGGATTAGGACTAGGACTGGGACTGAGACTCAGAAGGGGATTAGAACAAAATACATACCACCCTCTGGGACTGGAAATAAGGGATCAAGAAGAATAAGAAGAACTTGAGAGAAGGAGACTGAGAAAGAGATAGAATGAGACGAAGATGGAGATAGATGAAGCGAAAAAGACGGAGGGAGGAGTAAATAAAAGGACTAGGAAAAAGGGTAGAGGAGGGAGGGCAGAGTTAGACGGAAAAGCTTATTAAAATATATGCAGATAGACCAAATTTAGGGCAGAACAACGTCTGCCGGTTCTGCTAGTATAATATATATCATGGAGCGGCTGATTTTCAAGGCATGAAAAAATATTGCTTTATAATATAGTAGGCATCTCCAGAGACATTTTATTTTACGCCCACACACCCTTTACTGCTCTTTTCCTGCAAGCTCCTGCCTTATATCGGTAGCTGTTTCCACATTGACCTCTCTCTAAGCAACTTTCGCCTTTACTGGGTATTACTCATCAGCACTCCAGCGAAATTTTATATTATTTACAAGCAAACCCAGCAGACGTTGACTCGCCCCAACTTTCGTCTTTCTGTAGGTATTTCTTGAAGTTTTTATCACTTAAATAAAATCTGTTGCATATATAAGTCCCCCATCCCCTACCTAGAAAAAAATATGTCGCATCTGCATACAAATCTAAATTAAAGAATGAAAGCAATCTTGAAGCCGTGATTCAAAAAAACCCGATATGCGTTCTCAGCTCGTTAGAATATATCGGTTACTTGTGACTAATTTTTTTTCTTTTCAAAATACATTACAAGTCCAAACCTCCCATTGAGTATTACAATACGCTTTCCAATCCAATATAATGATGTTTTTGTACACTAAACCAATAGCTGCACATTATGTAGGTCCTCTTTTAACGCACCTAAAGTTTCATAAAGCGCATTGTGTGAAACATTGACGCTCTTCATTATTAATCAGACTAACAATGCGATTTCAGATCACGAAAAAGCTGCTACAGTTCCGATGTTCTTTTTGTAGCGCTAAAGACACTCCCCGAAGGCCATGGGAAGTGTTATCGATGTTGACGGTCCTTTGCCGAATACAGACCCATTACGTTTCGGTAACGAGCACTATTAAAAGACTAGCCCGACCTTTTGAAAATAAGCTTAAAAAAAGATTAGATATTATACAACAATGCGTCAAAGTTTTCTCTCGTCTACAGTTTTAAACCTTGCAAAAGTTTAAGTTGATTTGAAGTAACGTAAGCACCAAAAGCTCGCGCAGCGCAAAATCTGATCGTGGATATTGCAATGTCCTTAACGTACTTCATTTGGCACAATTTGTTTCATCTTCACGTCCTTAAGTTTGTTGAACTACTATCATCCAAACAAGTATGAATGACTGGAACAGAGAAATAAAAACGCTCTTCCGAATGCCTGACGCGACCCAGAAATTACCTAATTAACTGGCAACTAACTATTTAAATGGATATGACCGTCCAACAAGGCACGCAGTAGCTTCTTAACCCTAGTACGGCTGACGATTTTTACACCTATTTTTGGCCGACGCAGTCACCCCGGTGACTGCCAGAAAAAAATAAAAGTGTTCAACCCTTTACAGTTGTCTATGACTAAAATTATAAAACCTTTATTTATCTTTTCGACTTAAAAATAATAAAGTTAAGAGGTTACGGAAAATGAGTTAAAAAATGTATTTAGAATGTGTTTTTTGGAGGGAGACTATGAAAAATTCACCCCGTTGACTCGTCGGCCGAACTAGGGTTAATTAGACCAGCTGTCGCCAAATGGTTACACAAAATGTAAATTTTTCTTTCTGGTGTGATGGTAGCGTGCTCTGCCTACCACACCGAAGATCCTGGGTCCACGCCTGGTCAAAGCAACATCAACATTTTAGAAACAAGTTTTTTCAATTAGAAATAAATCTAAGCGGGGTAGAACTCCGTTCACCAATTTGTAGGAAAACATTATAAAAAGAGCACGACGCAAATAGTAAGAAAAGCTCGGCCTAAAATCTCTTCGGAGGTTATCGCCCTTTGCATTTTTTATCGAATCTAACCGCTGGTCCTTCCAGTGGAGTCGGTGCCGCCTTGCCTCTGTTTCCATTGGAGGATTCCATAAGAATACTAATTTGGCCGCATCTTCAACTTATTCGCATAACATAACCTAGCCAGAACCGCCTCATCTGATGCTTTTAAGGTCATGCTTCTGCACCATACAGAAGTACGGGTACGATAAGTGACTTGTAGGGCTTGATTTTCATTTACCGCGAGGTTACTTTACTTTTCAATTGCTACATAGTCCATAGTACAGTGTTATTTGTGAGAGTGATTATTTGCTGGTTTTCAAAGCAGATTTTGTTGATTGCATTAATACTTGTTTCCAAATAAACGAGTTATTTACTATTTCGAAATAATCGCTGCGAATAACAGTAACGTGGTTGCAAAAGCGCAAATGCACTGTCTCTTTTCTTGATAACGCAGGCTCTCATTCACTATTAAAAAGCTATATTTTCTGATTCTTTTTCAAGTTTGGAGTAGGCACATCTTCCGCGCGGGTGCTCAGGTCGATGATATCAATGTCGTTAGCATACGCCAGTTATTCCAACCTCTTGAAGCATATTGTTCCAGTGCGGTGAATTTTTGAAGCCATTATAATTTTGTCCAGCAACTAATTAAAAAAATCGCATGATAGGTGGCCACAATGTGTGAACCCTCGTTTGATGTTGCTCAACGTCATTTTGCACAGCCCTATTAAATTCCTTCCTTTTGTCTTGTAGAATTTGGCTTTAAAATCAACGAGGAGGTGATGTATGTCAATTGGAAGATTTATCAGGTGTTAACAGTGAAGCTTAGTGATCCGCACAATACGTTTCATCGAACTCATATGCAATGCTACTACGGTTAATTCCGTGATAGCTGGTGCAGTTTGCAGGGTCCCTTCTACCTGAAAATAATTGAGATGGCTGCAAAGCTACAATGTGATTTGGATGAGATCTATAAGTGGCTGTGTTTGAACAAACTTAAACTTAATATAAGCAAAACAAAATGGATGGTCATATCGAGAAGAAATTTCGATGCAAATGACCTTAGTAACATAAATATTAACCATCAAACTATAGAAAGAGTATCAAGCATTTGAAAATTTCTAAAGAGGAAGTACAAAATAATGGTATACAGAGCAATCATTGAACCTCTTTTAAAGTATTGTCCAACCATATTTTTTACAATGAATGATAGCCAAATTTATAAATTTCAAAAGCAACAAAATCGAGCAATGAGATTCATTCTTTGTAAGCGCTATGACACGCCCATCAGAGACATGTTGTCAGTTCTTAACTGGATAAGTGTTAAACAACAGCACTTTTATTACACAATGATATTTGTTAAAAACATTGTAGATGGTATTATATTATATTCCTAGATAGAATTGAACATCTAGTTGACAATCGCAAAAGTTAAAACTAATACCATAGCCATCCAGAAGCACAACTTATCGCTCCTAGTTATTAAAATTTCCATCGTATTGCAGTCTGTTTCTATCAGAAGTCTTCGCATATTGTTTCAACCCCCAAAGAACCAAAACATAACCATTAAGTTAACTTTCTTCTTTGGCAGCCAATTAGTAATAAAATCGCAAACTCTGCCAAAACCCAACTTATGGGAATGAATGTGAGCAACTTTTAACTGCGTTATAGCACTCTAGAAATATCTCTTATCTTGGTTTGTGGTCATAAACGAATCATGTATAAGCTAAAGTTTGAATCTAGTTGCTTTCTTAAAGTTAGTGCAAAACTTTCTTAAGTATTTCTATTAAACGCTATAGATATTTGCTTAAAAAATATGAGTAGTGCTTCTTAGTCCCTACATAAGTACACTTTAAACTTTAATTCATCTGTGATCGCAAGAATCTGTAATTACAAGTATACCACTTAAATGCAATGAGTACAATGTAAACGTTATCTATATATTTGTTTGTTTCAATGACTTTCAGCCAACTTTTCTGTTTAAAAGTTTCATATCTGGCATTTGTTATCAATGATGCTACGAAACACACTCTAGAATCACTTTTACTTGCCTTTGGAGAAAACTCTCACTCACTTATTAACTTCTTCGTTTAGTAAGGCGCATTCAGCAGACAAATAATAACCTTGAAGCTATAGACACTTTAAAAACCGTTGAGACATCTACAAATACACTTACTTATTTGCCCACGTTTTGTATAAATTTTCATAAGAACAAATACAACGAAATCAAGTTTTCCAAGCACAGGTAATGACCTTAGAAAATAAATTTTACTTTCAATGTGCGTAAGCTTTTGTTTTTATTCACAAAATGTATTTAAATTTGCATTTGTTTGAGGCTTTGTTTTTGCCTGACTCGCTGTCGAAAATATTCCCTTTGTTTATGTATTTGTTGCGACAACACAAAGATACTTTGCTAAATACCTGAAACTAATTTAAAGAGAACAACCGAATGTTGCTTTAAAAAGTTTTGCGGATAGCAGCGTAATTTTATACTGCTATTAATGTTTATTTATGTATACAATGTTACATTAGGGAAGGCCAATTTTTATACTCAGCTGAGCAGAGCTCACAAAGTATATTAATTTTGTTCGCATAACGGTACCCCGTAACGGCATAAACTAATCGAGATACATATAGACTTCCATATATCAAAATGATCTGCTCGAAAAAGAAATTAATTCAGCCATGTCCGTCCGTCCGTCCGTCTGTCCGTCAACACGATAACTTCAGCAAATTTTGAGGGGTCTTAATGAACTTTGGTATGTGAGTTCCTGGGCACTCATCTCATCGCTGTTTAAAATGAACGAAATCGGACTATAACTACGCCCCTTTTTCAATATCGAAAATTTCGAAAAACCGAAAATTGCGATAATCATTACCAAAGCCGGTTAAAACGATGAAACTTGGTAGGTGGGTTGACCTTATGACGCAGTATAGAAACTTAGTAAAAGTTTAGACAATGGACGTGGTACCGCCCACGTTTGAAAGATGGTAATTTAAAAGTTTTCCAAGGCTTATTTGGCTGTTGAAGATTGTTACGAAGCTTTTCCGTAGCCCCGTTGCTTCTTTAATAGTTGCTAGGGTTTACTCGTCATGTTCGGGGTTCGTTTACAATAAGTTTTTATTTAAGGGCACCTTGCAAATCGTTTTAATGTAATACTTCACTTTATTGATTGATTGCTTAAATACTATAATATAAAAGAAACGTATTTTTATTCTTCACTTGCAAATTCACTTAGACAATCTTGCGGTATCGTCGACTGTGGTGGCGGGCCTTAACGGTCCAACCGTATTCCGTTAGACGGATCCCTTTAATATGTGGCGTCTGTGCCCTGTCGCGCCTTATGGTGGCGTCTCTCTCTGCTGCGGTGCTCTGTCGCGCCTTACGTCGGCGTCTGCTTGTATTGCGTTACGATTCTCTGCCACGCCTTATGCCGGCGTCTACCTGTGTCGCTGAGGCGATGCTCTGTCGCAACTTCCGTAGACGCCTTGCTCTACTGCGGTGCTCTGTCGTGCCTTACGTCGGCGCCTCTTTCTGCTGCTACCTTCCGTCGCGCCTTGCGTCGGCGTCTTGCTGGCGTTAGGGCGGTCGTGTCGCTGCGGTTTATTACTGTCGCAGGGCGGTCCGCGTCGACGCAGGTAAGCGGACGTCACCTGTTCACGGGTGTGAAAGAAGTCTCAAAAGGTGTTTGGTGGTATAACCGCCACATTCACAACTTGAAGCCACGACTCACTCCTATGAAACGATCTCTCTTGGTAGTAGAACCGACACATTCGAGGTGCGTTTCACTGGTAGCTCCGGTCACAACCACAGCTCCGTGCTGACTGACTGCTGTGCTGCTGTGTCGCTCCTTTTATGGCTGTTGTGTTTGGTGTTGCTATCTCAGATGGTTGCGTGCCATGGTCACCGTGTTGCTGTTAAATGTTGCCACCAGTGCACGAACTTTACCACTTTATTGGTGGATTTACCAACTTTTTGACCCATTTTCATTTTCTATACATTTCAATATGTTCGCATTGAAACCAAATACTGCGATCATTTAGGTAAACGTATTTAATTGCCTAGCACACCCAAATAACATTAAGAGTTGACACTAACCAAACTAACCAATTTTGTAAAATTTGTGCACAAATCCAGACAAGAAATAAATTTGCTTATGAAATAAATGTAGTAAGTGTGACGCAAATATTTTCCTGCGCTATTTTCATCAGTTTTTTGTGAACGAAAATAAAAAAATTTTTAAGTAACGATAATAAACCGAAGTCGGTTATTTTGTGGCAGTATTTTTGGTAGATTGCAAAAATGATGTGGTAATTAGACGTATATTTTCGTCAGTATTTCACGCTCAAGATACAGGAAAAAGCAAGTATCATATAGGCATAAGCTATGTGTATATAAATTTACATGTATTTTTTGTTTTGTTTACATGTTTTTTTAAGTGTCATTTCCGTGAATTGTGCTTTATTTGTTTTACAATAAATTATGAATTGTTTTGTACAAACATTAATTGTAGCTATTGTTTTCTTGGAAAAAAAATCTACCAACTTCTACCACTATTTTCATTTTTCGTCTACCAACATTCACTTTTTAAAAGTCCGCGCACTGGTTGCGAATGCTCGTTGTGTTGCTGAGACTTGTCGGTTGGTCGTGTTGCTAGGGCCTTTTGTGACCGCTTGTTGTGTTAATGTTGTGTTAATGGTTGTGATCCATATGATGTGGGGTCGTTTTGTGTGGGCCAAATTAATGAGGTTTTATTTGGTCCTCACAAGATATCATGATGAAATTTGGCAGGAACGTTACTCCTATTACTATATGTGTTCTAAATGAAAATTAGCAAAATCGGATGACGATCACGCCCACTTAAAAAAAAATATTATAAATAAAATTTTAATAAAAAGTTGGATATCTTTACAGTATATAAGTAAACTATATCAACTCCAACATTTGTCTCCAAAGCTCTCAGCTGAGTATGTAATGTTCGCTTACACCCGAAATTAGCCTTCCTTACTTCTTATCGTTCGATTTTTTTCCGATATCATGTCTTGATTACTACAATTATAAGAAAAAAGTTGAATTGAGCATAACTCCTAGTTTATTTCAAGAGTCAAAATTTCATTTTCACTCAACGATAAAAAGTGACTGTGAAGCTAATTTTAAAATAATATCAAATTATGTATCTACTCATTGCGTTTTCTATTCTGGAAGAAATTGACGTTAATGTTTCATTATAGACGCCAACTTTCGACTTAAATAACCTCGCGGACTGCAAACAAGCTAAATTAGTTGGTAATGGTACCCTTTATGTTATTCAGTGGAAAATATTTTGTAAAAGGAACACATTATTTTACGGTGATGCTGAGAAGAACCAAAATTATTTTCTGAACGGAATAAACTGTCTATAGTTCAAGTATATCATTACTTGGGCTCACCATATCGGAGTAATTGTAACTTATTTGATGTTCAAAATTCTTAGCTCGGTATGAGGGAGTCCAGAATGTTATCGTAAGCGCTGTCGTTGTAAGTGGTATGCTACATGTGGCGATATATATAATCTAATCGCCAAACACTAGCACAATGTGGGAATAATGTACGTTGTGGAGTTGATATGAGCGAAATCAGACAACAAATCGGTAGGCAAGCAAAGCAAATTGAAGGTAAAAAGAGGTAAAAAAGCAAAGTTCATCGATGGTTTGTCCACAATTAAATGGTTTGGTACCGAAAATTTGTCGATTATTTATCAAACATATCATCAATATGTTATTAAAAATTTATCAATTTTTTATCGGAGTATTACTGATTTGATATCAGGGTGTAATCGATTTGTTATCGGAAAATTTTCGTATTGGTTTTCTATCGAAAACATCCTTTTTATGGGCGTGTTATCGAAAATGAATCGGTTAGTAATCGAAAAGTTATCGATATGTTTTAGAAAGTTATTGGCTGTTGAAATGTTAGTCAGGTTTTATCCAACAGTCATCGATTTGCTATGTGCATGTTTTCGACTGGCTATTGAAAAGTAGTTCACTTTTTTTCAAAAAGTTATCGGTTTGTTAACGGAGTGTTACCAATTTTAGCTCGGAACATTATTGAGTTATTATCAATGACTTATGGGTTTACTATGAAACAAATAGCGATAAAACTTCATTATAAAATCTCTGACACATCTGTAATCTGTCGATTATAAGCCGAGAAGAAATCAAAAGGATGCCGAAAGCTCCGAATTAACAGCCAATAACTCAATGATAGTTTTGTTTTCGGCAAAAATCGATAGTAAAATACTAACTTGTTTTTGGTATTGATTGCTACTGAAAGGAAACCGACAAAACTCTTCTGACATAGCTCGATATTATTTTTTTAATTTAAAAAACTTAGTTTTCTGGTCTCGTGTTTGCATATAGCACTCCATCAGTATTTGGTACTTACGGCTTTTTTTCATCTACAAATTAATTGAACTTTTTAGGCGATATTCAGTAACATGAAAACAAAAACAACTTACAGAGCTAATGGATTAAATTTTAAGATACTATGTAGTTCAAATGACTTCAAAATTTTATTCTTGATAATGTCGGGATGGTCGAGATTCCAAGCACCATAGAAGGTTGATAGGATAGAAATTATTAAGTTTCAGTATATAATTTCTTTCTCGCATGAAGATGTCGGCATGAACGGGATTCCATGCACCATAGTAGAAGTTTGTTGACAAGTTCAAAATAAATAATTTTCAAACTATCTTCCTTATTTTTAGTTGGAAACTACAACGTGCAGGAAAAAACATAAGTAATAATTAAAATTTCAATTATCTAGTATTTAGATATGTGCGGGATAGACGTGCTTCCGAGCAACACTGAATTAGATTTGATCGACTAATAATTATGTCGGAATGGACGTGATTTCCATCAGCATATGTAAAATTAACATAAAAAGATTTGAGAAATTCTAAGTAGGAGGTTGGAAATGACGTATTTTCAAGCCATCCGCTCGAATTATGGTATTTAAAACAAAATGTGCGATTAGGAAGAGCAAGTCAAAGGAATCAAAATGAGTGATATGTTTGTTGGAATCTTAACAGATACAGCGCAAATGTTCATTCAATTCAAAGTTTAACTCTCACATAAGAAAGTGATTAAAAAGTCTAGGCAGCAGAATGGGCAAGTTGAACATAATCACACTGGGCACCATGTCTCTGGTTAATTAAGCAAACTGTTAATAATACACCAGCCATTTCAGATTCCATCCTAGATCCCTCTACAAACCCCTAAATGCATAGACCAGGAACCGTTTTCAACAAACTCTTATTTATCACAATTAGGTTTTTCTAATTAAGTGAAGAGGATTATGGTAAATTAAAAAGAACCGGCAGTCGATCAACAATAAAGCCCCTATATTTATTTTCAAATGTCATGGCTACTTGTAGGCGAAACTTTAGTATTCACACTATACAAAATAGTTTTATGGATTGTCTTGTCAAGACTGGATCCATATATCCAATATAACTTGGCGTACTGAAGAAACAAATAAGCGACATATACGCCTTAAATAATGTCTGTGGCATATCAGAGGGATTTAAGAATTTTAAGCCAGGTGCTGGGACATTGTCAAACCGAGTGGCTTTATATGAAATGCATACAAATTCTGAACCTTTCAGAAAAAGGTTGTGTAGCAAAAATCATTGTGAGCTTTGGTTTAGAGGCATTCTTCCTCTGGTATGTACTAAACTAAAAGCAAGTTCATCGAATCAGCGAATCCATGCCTCACATAAATTATATTTGATTAACACTAGAGTTTTCTTTCCATAAAAATTTGTTGATCATGATACAATCGATGGTGCCCAACCCGGCTCCCTCTATATGATTGGTCTTCAAGAGTATGCAAATTTCTCATACCTACTGAAGCCATTAATTTAAAATTAGAAATATATTTAACAACCCTGACTTACATTTACATAACTATTAGGGTTGCCAGATATTTATTTCGTGTTCCCGGGACAACCTCAAATTTGAGCCATTAATCCCGGGATTTTTAAAAATTTGCCGGGACATTTAAAAATAAGAAACACCTATATATTTGTATGGGTTGCTCATTCGGCGAAATAATTTTTAGATAGAATTAAACTTTTTAAACTCATTTATTTATAACAAATATTTTTATGAAACAGGCTAACAATTAATATGTTTAATGTGTTTAATGCGAATTCAATATTCTGTGGATTCATTTTCCAAATGTTATTTTAAAACACAACACTTGCCTTGCAAAATATATATTTAGTGTGCGAAATCTCAAACATTGACAATATTCGGAACCACACTAGGGATGAATTTTTCATCTTTACAGAGTTGCATGCAATATGCCAATGAACTGAATACATCGAAGCCACAAATATGGCCATGTTTCGTAGCAGATTATAATTTATTAATTTAATATTGTTGACATAGCATTTCCTGGCGGGACACTTTAAAATTTGTAAAAAATGGGGAAAAAAGCTTCAGGTGCACATCCAGTTTCTGAATCTATGGGTCATACTGAGTAATATTGTCCATGGGACCATAGGTCTGAAATGAATTTCGAGCCTCCCTAATTTTGTTAGAAAATTTTTATATCCCAATCCGAATAGCGGCTCTCACAAATAAAATACATGAAAATAAATGTCAAAGTCGGATAAGAAAGAAAGAAAGTGAGATATTGACTTTTTTTATTTCAAATATTTATGTTGTAAATTTTAAATTGGATTATGGCACTCGCGTGTATGCTCGTAAAGTTTTGTTTGTGCCACTTCCTGGACTATGTACTGTTAGTATTACAAATGTTATCGAGCAATAGCTTAAAGTGAAATTAGGCCAATCAGAGCGTGCGCACGAAAATTTTAAATAAATTTTTAAGAAAATATTACAGAAAATACAAAAACCTACTGGAACAGAGTACAGAATTAACGAAAAGTAAGAGAGGACTTCGAAATTTGGCAACATATGGTACATTCAGCTAGATAAATATGAAGTAGTTCATATCAAAATTCCTTGCCGTGGAGGGGCGTAAGTGTGTACTTGTTGTTTAGTGGAGTTACTGAATTCTTAACACTTCAGTAAAATTAGTACTTTACACAATTTCTCGTGCAGATATTTGCACATTTGAGTATTTTTGTATTTAGCAGTAACAATTGTATACCTTCTACGCTCTTCATCTTAAAAACTCTTCCAAAAATCTGTCATATTTCCAGGGTTTGTTGCTTCCATATCTGAAGTAGGACTGAACGTTAGTTAAATTGGTTGTTTCAGAAGTGCTTCCTGATTTTGAAGCTTCTCTATTCAGTAAGTTTATAAAAAAACATTCTTAACTGCCTTAGACTCAAAAGAGATCAGCAAGCTCAGTGTCCACAACATTGTTGTTGGAATTGATGTGGCTGGCTTAGAAACTACCCCCGGACAGGATAATGGAGTTTAACATATTTTCCGATCACTATTTGTTCGACTGGATTTTTTTTCTCTATAAGCTAACAGTAGTTGTAGTTTTTGTAGCGCCACTTTTGGCTAGTGTTGTCGATGTTGATGGTCCTTTGCAGCATATAGATTCGGTAGGTTCTGCTAACAGGCACAAGTAAAAGCCCGACTATCTCGAAAATAATATAATATGACCACATTCAACCTTTTTGGTTATCCAGCCTCCACGTATCAGTTTCATGAAAAACTTCGGAACACCAGAACCTTGGCTGCTTCGGAAATAAGATTTTCCACGCCTTCATTCATTTCAGTATTTTAGACAGTTGTGTTCTAAGCCCTTTAAAACGCTGGGTGATAACAGTAACAATCAACTCGCTTGGTGATGAAAATAATGATATTGTGGTCACCATAGCAAACAAACTTAGTTCTTATTCATATGCTGAATAGCGTAATGTGGCTCAGTCAACATTTCTGAAAACATACAAACCTTGTAATACAAGTAAACTTCTTGTGCACAGAAAATTTTGTCAAAGCAAATTAACTTGTCTCTAAAAAAGGAAATAAATAAATAAAATGCGCTATATATATCCGAAAGAGCGTTTCCTCATCCAATTTACGTCGTGTCCATTTTTCCATTTCCTGCAAAAAGATATAGAGGAATTAGAAGAGACGGAAGGAGGAAATGGAAGGAAAGAAGTTGTGTAAATAACATAAAGCCTTAAAGGAGCAGAGGAGGTATGAAGAAAAATATATGAAAAAACAAGATTTAGAGTTAAAGTGTTATTAAATTATATGGAAAAGGAAGAGGCAGAAGGAACGAAATCGGGAACAAAATTCTTGATTATACTGCTTTGGCAGTAGTAATTTACAATTAGATTACTCGTGTGCTTCACTTACGGCGAGTTAAAATGAAACTGATTGACCTTCGCTAGCGCTTGGACTTCGCTGCCTTTATACTCTCAGTTCACCCCGTTCACCTATTTATCCCAGCGCCTAGATTTTTCGCGAACAGCCGCCTCGATTACTTGCTTATTTATTTCACATTTATGTAGCTCTTATTGGCTTTGGCTACCTACATGTATATCAGTAGTTAACATGTATGTGAAATATTCTCTTCGCTGTCAGCTGCTGTTGCTGTGTGTGTGAAATATTCTCTTCGCTCTTAGCTGATGGTTATGTAGGTAAACTGGTCTTCGTTGCCTTCTATGTATGTGTGTGTATATGGCTTGTTGTTATTGTGTAGCATTTATTTACTAGCGTGATAGTGATGATTCGAAATTGCTTATTCCCGCCACAATAGAAAACTATCAAAAAATAGTGGGGTTACTGCCAGGAATTGCCCGGTGAACCCAGTACTCAAAGAACGGTACCCAAAACTTGCGGAAAAGGAACGCATACTCCCCAGGGAAACGCGAGTTACTCTAGCTCAACTTCATTTGGATACTGTAACAGGTTAAAACTCTTATCTATCCAGAATCAACCCCGACGTACAAAATGTATGCCCCGCTTGCAATGTGTCCCCACATGACACCAACCATCTCTTTAATTGTAATGTGGAACCAACGCCTCTAACACTCCTCTCATTATGGTCCACCCCTGTAGAAACAGCAAGTTTCCTTGGACTCCCTTTAGAGGATATTGATGACAATTAGTGATCGGTCGCACCTATTGGATGGGGCGATGCACTGCTATAACAACAACCACAACAACATCAAAGAACAGTTGTAAGCATTATATTTTGCACACACACCACCTTGAAGTTGAAAATTCCGTCACTAATATATTAAAAATAAATATTACATTATAATTCCCGACCTAATCAAAATTTAAATTTTACTTTATCTTTTCAGGTAACCCAAATGCAAATCAAGCACTTTATTGAAATATTTTGGTATGTAGTATATATTAGTGGGTAATCGTTGGCTACAAACATAGTTAGATCGATAATAAACAAATTATGCGGTAGTGAGATATGCTCTCTTATAATGCAACTCAACAATTCCAGACTACAGATGAAACTTTACGTTAAAAAATGTATGTCATTCCTATACAGATTTATTTAAAAAAAGGAATATTCAATCGATTCTGTTGCTTCTAACATTTATTATCGCTGCTACTATGTTATACTGTTATACTGATTAAAATTGGGATACAATATTTTAGACCATTCAACCGCCCCTACTGCACCGTAGTACAGAAAAACATATGTATATATAATCACAAACATACGAAATTTTATTATTTTTGTTTATTTGGAAAGGTGCATCCCGCTTTAATCGGTTTGGTTGCATTCACCTGTGAGCATGAATCAACATATGTATATGTGAAGACGAAATCAAAACAAAATGAAAGGCAAATGCATACATACTTACAAACATGGATAGATATGCTTCTCGAATATATGGTCTAATTGAACAATGTGATATGATGAAATAACAACAACAATGTGATATCGTTGAAAGCGTGTGCTATTGTTTGGCTTACAGCGTACAAACGCACATTTGTGCATGTTATGTTTGTCTTTAAGGCTTACGAGCCCATATTATAAAAAATTATACTAGTTTCCGACGTAATTTCAACTTTGATGCCAAGGAAAAGCTCCTGTTTAGATTATGATTAACTTTATGCAAAGTTTATCAGTCAGGCGTGCAACTTTTTTTATTCGATGTATATTGGAACAATTTCGCGTCATCCCTTGTCAAATTTGTTTTCGAGACAAAACCGGTTTCGTCGTTGGGTCATCATCAGTGTCGTTTTCTTATTCCTTCTTAAGACGATTGACTTTTCTGGGCTTATTGTAAAACTCACTTCCTTAGGCATATATATATGTCCAAATAAATCTATGCACTAAGAATCAAACATAAAATCGTATAAGATATTATCAATGCCAAGCCACTTCATTCAATCACTAACAACATCTGGAATTCAAGCACTCATGCATTTTAAATTAAGCTGCACATGTGCATACAAATATTAAAAAAATTAATACACTTATTCGTATAGAGAATGGCCCGCGGCTAGTCCCTTTTGAGATTGTTGGGATTTTTGAGTTTTAAATTATGTAGGCGGTCTAAGGGAAAAATAAAAAAAAAGCAATTAAATGGGGGAAGTATATGCGTGGCCCTTTTAATGGCTTCTTTAATCTGCAGAAGTAACGGTGAGGTGGTATGTGCCTAGCCTTGTTAACTGAAGTATGTATTGCTAACTGCCTGCAGAAAGCGTTAGCGATTTCATCGAATTCGGCAGAGAAAATACAAATGAAATACTAACTAGTATGAATTACGCCACACAATTTTAGTCAAAAAACTATTCAAAACCTGACTTATATGAATAACCTAGACAACTTCCAGTCAATAAACTATTCAAACAGCAACTAGTATGAATAGCCCAGCAAAATTATAGCCAATGAACTAGCATGTTTGCTGACTACTTTGAGTTTTGTCTGCTGGGTAACATTGGCAATCGATAACTGCGCAAATTTTATTGCTACCACTGTAACACTATCAAATATTATTATTGCTTCTATAGAGTGTTCTTCTACTTTAACGATTGTGAATATTGTATGACTTGCATGCATTGATTTCTTGATATGCTTCGAGAACAAGACTGCAATTTTTAACTCTTTTCTTCACATCGTTTTTCAATTTGAATTTATTACTGTCAATTTCTTATGCCAATGGTTCAATGCATTTTATTGGCGCAGTTCAATTTATAAGCGAGAATAAGCGCACTGGCAAAAACTGCTGAATTTTTTCTTGAATTTATGTTTTAAGTTTGATATAAGATTACTAAGTCTACGGCCATTGAAGCAGATTATGAAGTTGACTGGCTTTTAACTCAATATATGGTGTGGAAAATCGATAACAATAAGGCATAAGCAGAAGATTCGTGGGGAAAAAAAATCGCTCTCTCGGTAGCTTATCTTCTGTAGGAAAGTGGTGTAACGTAGCGTTACAATAGTATGACCCCCCCTGTAACCCTTTTCCTCCTACGCCTGGAGACCCCCACTCTAACCCTTTTCACCTACGCCTGAGAGTATACATACATAGTACATTAACAGGTAGCCAACAGCAGCAGCTACATACCAATGCATGCGAATAGCATTTGGCGATAACAATAATATGCACACAGTACGCCAACTCACAGTAAATGGAAACTGAAGTACCCAATTAGCGGATCATTTCTCACTCGCATCATAGCAGAATCAGTATAAAAGAGAATGAATTTGCTGTTGTCGCTTCATTCCTCGCAGGTTAGTCAGAGGAATTGGTTGCTTTATTAAGCAACCCAGTCACTCCTCCTGCTAGCTGAGTTGAAAGGGTGCTGCCTTGGCACTGGTCACCCCTTACTTGCGGGGACAACGGGTTGTCGCCTTTATGGTTTTCTCGCCCGTGTCCCAGCTAAATAAGCCTGTTGCCTTAGGGCTACCCCGCCCTTCCTCTCAGCTAAGGCTTCAGCCGACCCGGTTCGGCAGCTGCGTAGCGTGGTGGCTTTGGGCCCCAGTTTCTCCTCGCAGCCTACGAACCGGCAAGGACAGAGCTGGTGCACCGCCCCCGGCACCTTACCTTAGTGTGCAACCACGGTGTGAGCGATGTCCATGGAACGAGCCAATCCCACCTCCAGAGGGAAAGGGGGTGCCGCCACGGCACTGGTCACACCTTGCTTGCGGGAAAACGGGTTGTCGCCTTTAGGGGTTTTCTCGCCCATGTCCCAGCTAAGTAAGGAGGGACTCGCCGCCGTTCGCAACAGATCCCTTCCCCTCAGTCCTGGCTCAGGTAGTAGAGCGACCCGTTGGCTAAAGGGGCTACCGCTGTGCCGTCAAGGCGCACTTCCCCTCAGCCCACGGATCGACCTACAAAGACCCGGCTGGTACAACTCCGCATCCAGCCCTGCCATCGTGCAAGTATGGCCGGCGGTGGTGTCCAGCTAGCGAGCCAGCACTGGACGCAAGTGAGCCAACCCACACCACGGAGTGGAAAGGGGCGCGGGCAGGGAACGGGTCACCCTCTGTTGCGGGGGGACAACGGGTTGTCGCCTTTATGGTTTTATCGCCCGTGTCCCAGCTAAATGCGTCCCCGTCGACCGGTCCAGCAGCTAAGAGGGGCTACTGCTGTGCCGTAAGGTGCACTCCCCCTCAGCCCATTGATCGGCCTTCGGAATTCCGGCTGGTACAACTCTGCGTCCAGCCCTGCATTCGTGCGTGCATGGTGGCGGTGGTGTCCAGCTGGCGGACCGGCATTAACCATTACTCTTTTATTCATTCCTCACAGGTCTCCCCGCCGCCACCACTGGGACAGCGTCATCCGGGAAGCCGCCACCCGCAACCGCCGCTACTGGTAACCTCCCCGAAAGGCAACCAAGTAGAACGTTTGCCACCGCCACCCTCGCCTTGGCCACGCCACTGGTACGCGCTCCGTCTCCCTGTTGTTGCCGTCGCTATCCTACCGCCGTTGCGCCGCTGCTCCGACGACCATTGGCCGCCCGCTATCCTACAGCCGTTGCGCCGCTGCTACGACGACCGTTAGCCGCTGCTACCACACCACCGTCCAACCAGCTCGCTGGTAGCGTCACTGCATCCATACCACTACATCCATCCGTCCCCTAATAGTGTCCGCCGTCCAGCCGCCGTGCTAATCCCGCCACTGCATACCGCTGTACCAATCTGTCCGCTAATACTGTCCGCCGTTCAACTGCCGTACCGACCCCTCTGCTATTACAACGACCGTTAGCCGCGCTCGCCTCCCTCTCCCGACATCTTTGCACGGAAAGCTGCTGCCCTCACTACCCGTCAAGCCTTGTGTGTGTGCGTGTATTCGTCATTAACACATAACAACTGTGTTCTTTTTAAGTGGGGGTTTGTGGGACCTCTACTTGACCCTGGATTGACTGAGTGCTACCTCAGCCTTCGACAAAACCCACCTCATAGTGGCTACTTGTACAGAGCATGTATTAGATTCATTTCATCTAATGGCATAGGCAGTCCTACAACACCCCCTAAGCCTTTTTGTTGACTTGTTGATTAAAAAGCGGGACTTACTTAAATTTATGTTCAGAGTCTCAACTCACTTTAAAAGTCTTTATACGGCAAAGCTTTCATCAAGAGGCCGCTCCCCCGATATAATACTATACAAAGTATGCATTAAGTAGGGACTAGAGTTGGGATTCTACAGGTATTTACCATTTTTATGTGTAAATACCAGGAAAATACCCAGAATATTCCTTTTTGGTATCTTTTTTTGGGTATTTAAAAATCATTTATGTCGAGGCCGCTTGAAATAACAATTCAGCAGTTAAATTATACGTCATTTGAAATCAAAAAATTTTCGTTTTGATTTAAACAAACAACCCAGCAAAAAGTCTTATACAGGTCTCCTTACGATATCATATATGAGCCTTATTGGTGTTAGAGTAGGCAAATATCCGTGTACCTGTGATTTTGTCACAGCTACTGAAATATCACAGTATACTTCTGCGACAGCTTACAAGGAATATTCGTGACTGATTGCCTTGACAGCATTTATTTCCCGTTACCAATCACAGACTCAAACATAGCTCTCATCACAGGAACAAATCGCTTCTATGCTATGAACCAATACAATGAGCAAGTTACTTAAGCTGCGATTAAATAACAGTAGATGTCCCAAAAAATAACGCAGAGTTTATTATTCGCAAAACAATCCGCAGGGAAAAATATAAAACTGAGGAAATTCTATATGAGAGCAGGACACTGCTAATAAATATAAATAAATGTAAGGCGCGATAACCTCCGAAGAGATCTAAGGCCAAACTTCTCTGCCAAATTGCGTCGTGCTCCTCTTGATTTTCGCTACAAATTTGCCGGACGGGACCTACATGTTTTATGCCGACTCCGAACGGCACCTGCAAGGCAGATAAGTTTTCACTGAGAGCTTTTCATAGCAGAAATACACCCGGAGCGCTTGCCAAACAATGCCGAGGAGCGACCCGCTTAGACAAATTTTCTTCTAATTGAAAAACCTTATTCTAAACTTTTGGTGTTGCTTTGCCCGGGTGTGAACCCAAGGCATACGGGGTGGTAGGCGGAGCACGCTACCAACACACCACGGAGGCCGCCAAACCTTGAATTTGACAAACCAAAACATTTTTATTTTCCGCCTTCGGATTATTGTTGTCGGGGTCAATGCAGTCGTTGAATATAGTTTTGTTGCAAATACGAAATAATAAAATACTAAGTAGATGAGACAACAAAATAAACACGGTTGAGCAGCTAATAAACGAGAGTAACGAAGGACACCTTCCATATAAAGGAAGCTTTCCATACATAAATGTGTACAAGAAAGTTGAAATTCAAAACCAAACGCATTGAATAATTAGTGTCACCTGTTCTTTCTAAAGACTGTTTGTTATAAAAACTTTAGCAGATGATGCGCTATAGATCCTGCTGAAGTTTAGGATAATAATAAGGCATGGGCAACTAAACAAAGAAGATCCAATGTACGTCCACATAGGACCATTTTTTAATGTTTTTCACACCGATGACGCTGAATCAAGATGGGTTCCGAACAAGTACTGGTCTCCTCCACCTCCAGAACTATCATAGAGACAAAATTTACTTTGTTTTTTTTAATTCAAAAGGAAAAAAGTTACCTGCATGCTGCTATGTCTGAACTGGTGTTCCCTGCAGTTCTTGTACACCATCTTATAGGAGCGATTGAAAAGTATATCTCAGAGGCTTCCAAAATCAACGTGTTTTGAGACAAGTTGATTCTTATTGAATGAGTTCTTTAAACTTTAACAGGTGATAGTTTTAACAACGAATCTAAACCACAATGGTAAAATGTATTATAAGAACAACAGCAAGGAGTACATGCTCATGTTAATTATATCATTAAGCCTAACAAATGCACAGTAAGTTCTGAAATCCTTAGATTGTTTAAAAGGAGAAAAAGTGGGTCGCCCTCAGACACCGTGGGCAAGCTGAATTATCTTTTGTTATCAAAAAGGAATCGAACTTTGCAGCTGCGTCACTGTTAACGGACATATATTATAAACCGTTAAAGGCCTTGCCTATTTAGAAACAGAATTAGCATAGAAATCTAACGGAAAACCACCCCTGCCAACAAGTGCTATTTTGAACTGAGTAGGAAACTTGGAACCAAATTTTCCCGGAGGTAAAAACCATGACACTCCAAAGGACCAGCGTCTTATTGCAGATTTAATGGCGTTATGTATGATCCCAATACAGATATAAAAATCGCAAAAATAATATGTTATAATAATCGGTTATTCTTCAGCCCGGCAAGTATAGGTATCAGCACGCACACGCAGGTGGGGATAGAGTTTATTTTCCTTGGTGCTCCCAATTTGTCTCGGTATCATGAAACATCTACAAGGCGCAACTAAAAACGAGAATAAGTTGCCCACATGAAAGAGAGGTTTGATCTTTCCTGTACGTCGCATGATATCAAGTCTATACGGTTAATATCGATGTTAATGTAAGGATCATATCCTAAGATGTTGTTTTGAGAGAATTAAATTTAACAAAAGAATATATATTTGATTGGGTCGAAGCATTAATTTCAGCACGAGGAGCTTGTATTCCTATCACCAAGATGAGATCCCTTACCAAAATTAAAACAATCACTGTGAATGGGGTAAATTAAGAGACCGTGACCAAACAAAACATATTCGAATGAGAAATTGGAAATCAGGTCTTTAACATTATATGAACAAGGCGCTTGGATGCCAAGGGAAGCCCAAACCTCAGCGAAGAAATCACTCATTAAAGTCCAACACTTGACTTACGTGTGCATCATAAACGTCACTTGGATCTGACTAGACGCGGCCAGTAAAGAGCTGCTCTAGCTAACAAAATTACACTTAAAATTTCAACTTACGGCAAAACTTAACTGTGAGAGCATAGCTAAGCAGGACATGGGAAGAGTCGTTGCAACCTGCAATTCAGATAAGCTCATAGAATATTATGAAAATCGTTTGTTTTTAAAAGTGGTAAGGAGGATTACTTGGACCAAACAACCTAGGCAACCATAAATATTAGTACTGATCATATACAAATATGGTATGCGTACGGCCCAAAAACCGCTTATGGAATTTCAGGGAAAATATACGACCAGAGTAAAAATTTGCATACCCTGAGCAGCTTTACGCTTTAATCAGGTTAAATTAGCCATACTATCTAAGTATCTGCGCAGAAACGAATATTTCAATTAGAATATTAATACACCGATCCATTAACTAGCTCTAAACAAAACTGAACTCATCACAAGGCACCGCTAGCCTTAATTCTCAAATACGCAGGGGTCTATGAAAATGAGTGAGCAAACAAACTATTACGTAAGCAGGGGCTGAAGAGTCTTCAATAGCTAGTCACCTCATGGATGTAGTGTTCCACAACTAAAACAGGAGCTCTGACATCAGTGGATCGGAGCGCTACATGCAAAACAATGATAGAGGCTTACAGCACTACAAATTCAAAACATAAAATATTCACACAATTTGTGTAGATATCGTGACAATATGAGTGATACCGCTAAGCTAATAGTTTGCGATTGTTACGCTATATTTTAAGGAAAAGACGAAATACTATTGGACTATCAGAACTTGAATATCCCACTCTGTTCTCCCCCGGCCAGAATCAAACAGTTACCATAAAAACAAACAACATGAAAAAACAAGTAAGGACGGGACCTTTCATGAATGGGGCTGAACAATAATCTTATCCCGTTCGTAATCTCCAAATAATCGTATGTATAAGATAAGAAATATATAGTGAAGAGATGTACATACCTTAAGGATTTTTAAGATAAATATAAAATACAAAATGGCAAAAAACCCCTTATCTGAACGATCGGTTGTATGGGATATATATTATATAAAGCTCCGACCAAATGATTTTTACAGGAAATCTTCTATGATATATTAGAATATATATCACCAAGTTTCACGTTTTTATATTTGAAACTAAGGGAGAAATGGCCAAAAATGTTCTATCTGAACGATCGGTTGTATGGAATATGTATATACTTTATACATATAGCTCCGATCAAAGTGATTTTTTCAGAAAATCTTTATGATATATTAGAATAATATCACAGTTTAACGTTTTATTGATTAAGGAGAAATGGCTAAACGTTCTATCTGAAGATCGGTTTTAGGGATATATTCTATATATGCTCCGAAAAGTGATTTTTTCAAAAAATCTATGTTATAAAATAAATCACAGTCACGTTTCTACTCAAATTAAGGAGAAATTACCAAAATCTTTCTATCTGAACGATCAGTTGCATGGGATATAACCATATATAGCTCCGATCAAAGTGATTTTTTCAGGATATCTTCTATGATATATTAGAATATATATCACCGACCGTTTCTAAATTGCGGCAGGAATGACCAAAATCGTCTGATCTGAACTATCGGTTGTATGGGAGATATATGTTATAGTGGTCCGATCCTACCGGATCCGACAAATGTCTAATATAATACAAAAATACATCCTTGTGCCAAATTTCATTGAGATATCTCAAAACTTGAGGGACTAGTTTGCGTTCAAACAGACAGACGGACGGACGGACGGACATGGCTATATTAACTCAGTTCGTCGCCCTGATCAATTCGGTATACTTAATGGTGAGTCTATCTTCTATATTTCTCAACGTTACAAACATCGGACCAAAGTTAATATACCATTTCATGTTCATGATAGGTATAAAAATTCAAAAAGAATAAACGAAATTCATGGATTTGAAATACGTTTGCTTTTCAAGGTGTTGCTGACACAGCTGTCTTTAAGTTTACAGTTTACTATTTGCAGGCTACTTTGTGTCTTTAGGAGCCATCACACAAATATTATTACTCTTAACAAACTCAGCAACAAAATTATACAAAACATTCTAAAGCTTGAAGCCATATTGCCACTTGTTTGTGCAGCCATAAGATTTATTGTCTAAAAAATATTTTACGCTTGACTTCAAAAACAAACAAAAATTTAAACGACACTAACCAAGTAAGGAGAAATGCATAAAAGTAAAAGTTTGTTATTTTGCTTTATTTTTTATTCATGGGAAAATCGTAAATTTGACACTTTTATTTTATGACTTACGCCAGTTCAGGTACTTTTTAAGCGCACTGCTGTCTTAACGCTAATGTTCTGGAAAAGCAACTAAGAATTCTGTTTAGAAGTCTTTTGAGTGTGAGCAAAGCAATATTTGGACAAAAGGAAAACTGGGCCACGATAAATGTAAAAAACAAACAATTTCCACTAAAAGCAACAGCCAGGCATATAATGGTAAGTCTACGAATAGGGAAAATGCTCAGATAAAATGTACTTTGGTAGTGTTGAGAATGATTTCATTTAAAATATTTATTTAGTCGTATCTTAAGTAATACCGTAAAATCGCAAAAAGAGAGGAAAATAGTGATGTCTGCAACTGGTAAGTATTAAAAATATTTGCACGCTAATCACGTTTGGCAGCGTTATATGCCAACCTACAAGTTGTTGTGTATGCTTTGATGACGTCTCATGGCTGGCTATGTCATATCCCATAAGCGAATTAAAACCCCAGGAGTCAAGTAAGCACTTCAAATTTAATACAATATTTATAGACTGGGAAACGTTTTTTTTTACCTACCTACAAACAGTATCACAGTTTTCCGTTCCACCAGCACAAACTAATAAACTTTAGAGTCATCTATTTTAAAATTCTTCTTTAAGAAAATTCACACCTCACGTTCTGGTTATAAACTAAAAACCCAAAACAGTAAAAAATTAATTCACGTCTCACTACATTAACCCTAATTTATCTAATTCTTTGTACACTTAAAAAAGACTTATCTAAAACAGTAGAAGGCTAAGTTCGGGTGTAACCGAACATTACATACTCAGTTGAGAGCTGTGGGACAAAGTAAGGGAAAATCACCATGTTGTAAAAAGAACCTAGGGTAACCCTGGAATGTGTTTGTATGACATGTGTATCAAATGGAAGGTATTAAAGAGATTTTAAGAGGAAGTGGGCCACAGTTCTATAGATGGACGCCATTTAGGATATCGCCATAAAGATGGACCAGGCCTGACTCTAGAATTTGTGTTGAACGATATGGGTATCAAATTAAAGGTGTAATGAGTATTTAAAAGGCGTGGACCTAAGTTCTATAGGTGGAAGCCTTTTCGAGATATCGCCATAAAGGTGGACCAGGGTGACTCTAGAATTTGTTTTGTACGATATGGGTATCAAATGAAATGTGCTAATGATAATTTTAAAAGGGAGTGGGCCTAAGTTCTATAGGTGGACGTCTTTTCGAGATATCTCCATAAAGGTGGACCAGGGGTGACTCTGTTGTTGTTGTTGTTGTTGTAGCAATGCTCGTCCCATCTAATAGCCGCGTCCGATCACAAATTGTCATCAATATCCTCTAACGGGAGTCCAAGGAAACTTGCCGTTTCAACAGGGGTGGACCATAAGGAAAGGGGTGTTAGAGGCGTAGGTTCCACATTACAATTGAAGAGATGGTTGGTGTCATGTGGGGACACGTTGCAAGCGGGGCATACATTTTGTATGTCGGGGTTTATTCTGGATAGGTAAGAGTTTAACCTGTTACAGTATCTAGAACGAAGTTGAGCGAGAGTGACACGCGTTTCCCCGGGGAGTAGGCGTTCATCTTCCGCAAGTTTTGGATAATTTTCGTTAAGCACTGGATTCACCGGGCAATTCCCGGCATAAAGGTCCGACGCCTGTTTATGGAGTTCACCAAGGACCTGCTTGTGTTTTTTCACTTCATACGGCTGGGTTCTCAGGTGCCGTATTTCCTCAAAATGCTTACGGAGATGACTCCTTAAGCCCCTAGGAGGTGCTGGTTCATCAATCAGATGTCTGTTGGGATGCCCAGGTTTCTGGGTATTCAACAGGAACTGTTTGGTCAGCATCTCATTTCTCTCCCTGATGGGGAGTATTCTCGCCTCATTATGCAGATGGTGTTCTGGGGACATAAGAAGACAGCCCGTGGCGATTCTGAGAGCAGTATTTTGGCAGGCCTGTAGTTTCTTCCAGTGGGTGATTTTTAGGCTTGGCGACCATATGGGTGACGCGTAGCTCGTAATCGGCTGGCTAATTGCTTTGTATGTAGTCATGAGCGTTTCTTTATCTTTTCCCCAAGCACTGCCAGCGAGGGATTTGAGGATTTTGTTACGGCTCTGAATTCTCGGAACAATTTCGGCTGCGTGCTCACCAAAATTTAGACCCTGATCAAACGTCACACCCAAGATTTTGGGTGTAGGACAGTCGGTAGCGTAGTGCCATCGATGTGGATGTTCAAAATGGTCGACATTTGGGGCATCCATGTTGTAAATAAGGTCGCGGAAGATTTAGTCGGTGATAATGCCAGGTTTCGCGAGGCGAAAAGACTGGAGAGATCAGGGAGGTAGCTGTTTATTTTATTGCATAGCGCATCGATTTTTGGGCCTGGGCCTGTGGCCATTATTGTGCAGTCATCGGCGGAGGAAACGATTGTGACTCCTTCTGGTTGTGAAGGTAGCTTAGATATGTAGAAATTAAACAAAAGTGGGTATAGGACACCACCCTGTGGCACCCATTGTTTATTTTCTCCTTGGTTTTGATGCTTCGTTTCTAAATTGCACCGATGCCTGCCGACCACCCAGATAATTTGCTGTCCACCTTTTAAGACATGGGGGAAGGGTGGACCCTTCCAGGTCCTGCAGTAACGAGCCATGGTTGACAGGGGTGCCTCTATAATTTGTTTGTACGATATGGGTATCAAAATAAAGGTATTAATGAGGGTTTTAAAAGGGAGTGGCCCTTAATTATGTGTGTGAAGGCGTTTTCGAGATATCGACCAAAATGTGGACCAGGGTGATACAGAACATCATCTGTCGGGTACCGCTAATTTATTTGTATATGTAATACCACGAAGAGTATTCCTTCCAAGATTCCAAGGGCTTTTGATTTCGCCTTGCAAAACTTTTTCATTTTCTTCTTTTTTTGATGTTGCTTTGCCCGTATGTGTCACACCCATTTTACCAAGTTTTTTTCTAAAGTTATATTTTGCGTCAATAGACCGATACAATTTCCATGTTTCATCCCTTTTTTCGTATTTGGTATATAATTATGGCATTTTTTTCATTTTTCGTAATTTTCGATATCGAAAAAGTGGGTGTGGTCATAGTCGAATTTCGCCATATTTTGTACCTAGATAAAGTGACTCCAGATAAGTACGTGAACTGAGGTTAGTAAAGATATATCGATTTTGTTCAAGTTATCGTGTTAACGGCCATGCGGAAGGAGAGACGGACGACTGTGTATAAACACTGGGCGTGGCTTTAACCGATTTCGCCCGTTTTCACAGAAAACAGTTAACGCCATAAAACCTATGCCCCTACCAAATTTCAAAAGGATTGGTAAATTTTTGTTCGACTTATGGCATTAAAAGTACCTTAGACAAATTAAATGAAAAAGGGCGGAGCCACCCCCATTTTGAAATTTTCTTTTATTTTTGTATTTTGTTGCAACATATCATTACTGGAGTTTAATGTTGACATAATTTACTTATATACTGTAAAGATATTAACTATTCTTTTAAAATTTGAATTTAAAAAAAATAAAATTTTTTAAAAAGTGGGCGTGGTCGTTCTCCGATTTTGCTAATTTTTATTAAGCATACATATAGCAATAAGAGTAACGTTCCTGCCAAATTTCATCATGATATCTTCAACGACTGCCAAACTACAGCTTGCAAAACTTCTAAATTACCTTCTTTTAAAAGTGGGCGGTGCCACGCCCATTGTCCAAAATTTTACTAGTTTTGTATTCTGCGTCATAAGTTCAACTGTCCTACCAAGTTTCATCGCTTAATCCGTATTTGGTAATGAATTATCGCACTTTTTCGATTTTTCGAAATTTTCGATATCGAAAAAGTGGGCGTGGCTATAGTCCGATATCGTTCATTTTAAATAGCGATCTGAGATGAGTGCCCAGGAATCTACATACCAAATTTCATTAAGATACCTCAACATTTACTCAAGTTATCGTGTTAACGGACGGACGGACGGACGGACGGACGGACATGGCTCAATCGAATTTTTTTTCGATACTGATGATTTTGATATATGGAAGTCTATATCTATCTCGATTCCTTTATACCTGTACAACCAACCGTTATCCAATCAAAGTTAATATACTCTGTGAGCTCTGCTCAACTGAGTGTAATGATGGAAACACTTAAAAAAATATCCTTGTGTTGACGAAAATTTCATTGTAATCAAAACCAAATTATATTTTTGTACAAAAGTTTCTACAACTTTTTATTCGATTAATTTAATTCCAGTAAAATGAAGAAAAGGATTGATTTGTCCTGTATATCGATGCAACTTTTAGAAAAAGTATCGATACCGGTACTCATATAAACTACTCGGATTAAAGTATCGATGCTAGTACTCATACTCAGTAAAAGGTATCGAGTATACTCGATCCAAATGAGTACTTCGAAATTTGTACCAAAAGTGAAGAAACTTTTTTTTAAATGAGATCGTATGTTTTGATTTTAATAGAAATCAAAGTAAGGCAGTTTTAATTTGGACAAAACCTGACATTATATACCCATCTGCGTGCTCTTGCATATATTTTGAGGATATATTTGAAAATATTTTTGATCGACTTATGGCCTTTAAACTAAATTGCAGTTAAAAAAAAGTTTTTCTGAACAGGGTCGCCCCTCGGCACCGGCTTGGCAAGTATTCCGAGTATACTCCTCACATTAAAAGCTTTCCA